>JAJJLU010004170.1:0-17225 GCA_023807065.1 Isotricha intestinalis | reverse complement strand
CAATCCCCATGTTTTAATTTTTCCCTTATAATTAAATATATTTTGGCAGACAAAATTTAAAAAATTGTAAAACAATTATCACATGATATAATTATCATAAATATTAAAAAAAATAACTTATATGAAAAAAAGTATAATTAAAAAAAAAGCATTAAATAAATTAAAATTCCATAAAAATTAATCAATATCAATTAATTCATATTCTTTATTTCCAATTCCTCCAATTTCATAAGCAACATCAATAGTATGAGTACCATGCATTTTATTAACTCTATTGAGTAATTTTTCTTTTCCTTCATCATTACAATTTTTAACAAGATCTAAGCAAGCAACATCAATAGCAATAGGATCAACAGAAGCGCAAATCCCAATATCCTTCATACAAGGAGGTTCAGCTTTTCCATTACAATCACAATCAATACTAATATTTTTCATAACATTAATAAAAGCCATATTTCCTTTAAATAATCTTACAATAGTTCCAGCAGCATCTGCCATTGATTCTAAAAATTTATCTTGTTCTGCCATTTGCTTCCAACAACCTATTCTATCATCTGTCGCACCACCTGAATGAATATAAGCCTTCCCAGCTGATGAAGCACAACCAATTGCTAATTGTTTTAATGCACCACCGTAACCTCCTAATTGATGTCCTTTAAAATGTGAAATTACTAACATTGAATCATAATTTTTTATTTTAGAACCAATTATATTTTTTTTTATTCCTTTTCCATCTGGAATTTCTATTATAAGATCAGGTTTTTCACTATCAAGAAGATCTACATCATATAATGGAATCCATTTATGTTTTTCTAATAATTTTAAATGCTTTTCTGTTGTTGAACGAGGACCGTCACCTGCTGTGTTACATTCTACTATTCTTCCTTTTAAGTAATCTACTATGTTTTTCATAAATTCAGGGCGAAGGAAATTTTGGTTTCCATCTTCTCCTGAATGAACTTTTATTGCAATTTTTCCTGGAAGATCTTTTTCCAGTTTTTTATATATATCTATTAAACGTTCGGGAGTTATTGTTTTGGTGAAGTATACTTTGGATTTTTGCATTTTTTTATTTTTTTATTATAATTTTTTAAGAGTTTTATATATATTTTTTTTGGAAGATATTCATTGATTTTTTAATTTTTTTTTTAAATACTTTTTTTCAAGGAATTTTCTATTTTTTTTTTGCTTTTTTATTTTTTTTTTAATAAAATGATTTTTTTGTACTTTGATATATTATAAATTTATATTTATTTATAAGGAATTCAACTTATTAAAAATATTAATAATAATAATATTCAAAAATATTTTTTTAAAGATGATATTCTAATCTTTCATTTATTATTTAATATTTTATTGCTTAATATAAATAACTAATATTTAATTTTATTTTTATAATTTCATTTTGCATTATAACATTTTTTCGGATTTTTTATTTTTCCAATATTATTATTTTTATTTATTTAATTAAAAAATAAAAATATATACATTAAAAAAATTAAAAATTAAAAAAATCAAATTTAAATGGAAGAAAACGTCCAACCGACAATATCAAAAGATTCTTTAATATTTTCAAATGAAATTGCAGGGACTGGAGCATTTGGAAAAGTATACATTGCAACATTAAAAAATTCAAATAAAAAAGTAGCAGTTAAAACAGTATTTCAAGATAGAAATTATAAAAATAGAGAATTATCAATAATGCAAGAATTAAATCATCCAAATTTAATTAAATTATTAGGTTTTTATTACACAGAAGCAAGAGAAAATAATCCAAAAGCAAGTAAAAATGATGTAAATTTAAATTGTATAATGGATTATATTCCAGAAACATTATCTCATTTAATATCAAAGAATAGAAAAGAAGGAATAGACTTTAATCCATTAATAATAAAATTAATATCATTTCAATTACTTAAATCAATAGGATATATGCAATCAAAAGGAATTTGTCATAGAGATATAAAACCTTCAAATGTTTTAATAGATCCAAATGATTATTCTTTAAAAATATGTGATTTTGGTTGTGCTAAAATATTAGTTAAAGATCAAGAAAATATATCTTATATATGTTCTAGATATTATAGACCTCCTGAATTAGTAATAGGAGCAAATTTTTATTCTTGTCAAGTTGATGTTTGGAGTATTGGTTGTGTTATTGCTGAATTAATTTTAAAAAAACCTATTTTTGCTGGTTCGAATAGTAAAAATCAAATGGTTGAAATTATGAAAATTTTAGGTACTCCTAATAAAAACCAAATTTATTCTATGAATCCTTATTCTAAAAATATTAAATTTATTAAGTTACCTAAAAAAAATTGGAAAGATGTTTTTAATGGTAAAATCAGAGATGATAATTATATTGATTTAATTAGTAAATTAATTGTTTATGAACCTGAAAAAAGATTAAAACCTTATGAAGCTTTATGTCATTCTTATTTTGATGAGTTGAAAAATAAAGATTTAGTTTTACCAAATGGAAATAAAATACCTAATCATATTTTTGAATTTGAAAAATGTGAAACTGATTTTGATAAAGAAAGTATTAGTAAGTTTTTGAGTGGAATTAAAAAATAAATATTGTAATTTATATTTTTCATTTTATTAAATATATTATCTAAATTTTATATAATTTTAATTCAATTTTGAAACAAAGAAAAAAATCTTATTTGATTTATAAATAAATAAAACCAAAATTGTAATTTAAGTTTCTTAGATGAAAATTAAAGAATAAAAATATGTTCATTATCAATTGAAGAAAAAAGATATAAAAAGATATTGATAAAATTTAATATTTTTTTAAGAAATTAAAGCCAAACTTTTAGGAAAAAAAGACTTTAAACAATTTAAATTTCTTGAAAAAATTATGAATTTAATCCTGAAATAAATGATATTAAAATTCATCATCTTATTTTATTCTCAAAACTTTTATAATTTGAGAATAATAATGAAAAATCAAATTATTTTTATTAGAATCATCAAAAGTTTTAATATTCTTTATATCACTTAATAAATAATTCAAATTATTTATAATAATTATTTATAATAATTAATTTGGTTATTTTATATTTTTAATTTCTCATAAAAAAAAGAGTTTGTTTTAAACAAAAGAGTGATTTTATTTTTTATTTTCATATTTTAATTGTTATTAATTAAATTTAATTGATTTAAGATAATAAGAATAATAGAATTTTGGATATTGGACTCAATACCAATATCATTATTTTTTTTCTTATAATGTATTAACAATGATAATTGATTTAATATTAAAATTAACTTTAATAGTACTCTTTTATTATGATAATATTTTTTTATATAAATCTAAAAAAATAAATTTTATAAAAATGAAAGTTTATATCTTTGTATTATTATTTGTTTTTATATTTACAGGACATCCATATCAAAGTACAATAGGCAACATTGTTATAGAAAAATCATTATATGCAAAAGATAAAAATAGAACAGTATATATTGAAAAAGTTTCACAGTTAGATATTCCAGATGAAGCAAAAGAATGGGTAAAAAACATAAGATATAGTGGTAAAGAATTTAAGTATAATATTTTTAATTTAACATATGATCCCTTAAGCGGAGGATTTGCACAAGGTGAAATATTATATTTCTATAAAGATTCTGGTTCATATAATTTTATATATGGTATTGGTTCTGTTGAACTTCGTAAATTACAAAAATATTTAAAATCTTATTGTAAAAGACCTATGCCTATTTTACCTCTTAAATGTGTTTATCATTGGACTGAACCTTCTTATGAAAAAACTACTTTTAAAAAATATCTTGGTGAAAGAATAAGAAATAAACTTATTTTGGCAAAAAAATGAAAAAAACTGTTTTAAATATTATATTTTTTTATTTTAAAAAAAATTGGTATAGAACAATTAATGTAAACAAATATTTATTATATAAAAAACTAATATTAATATTTATAAATCTAGTAATAAAGCTTTTGACACTTATAAATTAAATTAAGATTTAAAATATTTTCAAAATGTAATAAAATAAAACATTTATAAGAGATAATGATACATATGATAATAATTAGTATAAATGAATAAATATATTATGAATGAGATAAATTTAAATTAAAATATTCATATAATCTTTTAGATAAATGTTTATTTTAATAAAATAGATAATTTACCTTTTAAATATGCATCACCTATTTAAAAAGTTGAAAGTTACATTAGCTTTTGAATATGTTTTATTTTGCCTATTCTTTTTTAAAAGGTCTTTTTATCTGTTCAAAATATTTTTAACTTTTTATGAAATACATACAAACAATATAAATAATAAAATGAGAAAATATTCAAAAAAGAATTGTTGTAAATGGAAATGATGAAGAAATCAAAATAATAATGAAAAAATATAAAATAATTAAACTCAGGAGAAATAAAATAATAGATAAAATATTATTGAAAAAGACAAAGGAAAAGAATAATTAATATCAATTCCTTGTAACTTTATAAAAAAAAAGAATTAAAAGAGAAGAACAATTATAAAATTTCAAGAAGAAAGAACTAAATTAGAATGAACATTTATAGAATTACATTAAAGAAAAAAATAAATATTTTATTTTTGTTATAGTTCAATACTTCAATTTAGAAAATTATAAAGAAGGGTAGATTACACAATATAAAATAATTTCCTATTATTAAAAAAATCAAATAAATATAAATATTTTAAAGAATTAAGAATGAAATAAAAAATTAATATCATTCAGTTAAAATATTATATTTATTCTAATAATTCATGATAAAAATAAAAAATAAAATTAAACAATTTAAAGAAAATTCAAATATATAAAAATATTTCTTTCTTGCTCAAAAAAAAATAAAATATATATTTTAATACTTAAAACAATTAAACTTTTAATTATTTATTTAAAATAAATTTTTTTAAGAAAAAATACTTAAAAAAAATGATATACCAAGATAAAGAAGAAGAATGCATTCAAGAAGCTTTTGGTAATTATATTATAGAAAGAATTCACAAAGAAGATTTGTCCTTAGATAAGAATATATCTCTAAATGATGATGTTGAAGAGAATGAAGCTAAAATGATATTTGAAGAAAAAATAAATATAACTTCTTTAATTCTAAAGAATCAAGAATTGCTAGTAAACTTTGAAATTTTTTATGAAGAGGATTGCCAATTTTCACTTTTAATTTGGGGGTATAAATCCATTAAAAAATTTAATTTGGTAAAAAATAAATCTTTATATAGAAAAAATTTGGAAGTATTGTTATTTAATATTATTAATATTTTTGAAATATTTCCAATAAAACCTAATGATTTAATTTCATTAAATTTCATTGAAAAGTTAAATAAAATTAATTATACAGTTAAAAACTTCAATTTAGAATTATACTCCAAGATTAAAAATTTAATATATTATTGGAAGAATCTAATTAGTTATTATAATTCATATATAAATAGTCAGGTAAGTAATAATATAAATTTTTTAAATAAAAAGAGAAAAGGAGAAAAAGAAAGAGAAGAAAATGAAAAAGAAGAAGAATTGAGTTTTATTTCAACAAATGAAACTTTAGATTATAATTCAGATAATAATCTTTTAAAAATTAAAAAGAGTGTTTCTTGGAAAGAAAATCCACTTTTAGTTGAATTTTGTAATTTTAATCCTAACAAGAGTCCTTCAGAACATGAATAAATTAATTTTTATCTTGAGTGAAATTATCAATTTCATTAATAACAATTTAGTATTTTATAAATAATTATTTTAATTAATTATCATTTAAAATTTTATTTATTTTATTATTATTAATTAACTTTATTATACATATTGAAATAATTGTTTTTGATTTATTCTAAAAATTTCAAATACATTCTTTTGTTTAAAAACTTAAAAAATGATTTAAACTTATTTTAATTTAATTTTCAGGATTATCAATCATTTTAACAATATTATTCATTGATTTAAAATTTGAACTTGTAACTAACCATTCTCTAAAATAACCTTGTAAAGCAAAATGAAAAGCTTTTTCTTGTTCTTCTTGAAATCCTGCTTCTCTAATTAAATTTTTAATTTTTAAATAATTTTTATATTTTTTTTCAAGAGTTTCAACATAAATTTTAGGAGTTAATTTATAACCAAATTGTTCTTTATTTTCAAAAGGAACTACAATAATAGAAAATTCTTCAGGAGAAATAATTTTAGTTTCTTTTTTATTATTTAAATTAATAGGAGAAGCATAATTTTTAATTCCTTGATGTGTAATTAAAATTTTAGAATTTTTAACATGAATATATAATTCAGTATAAATAACATTATGAGGACCTAAACTTAATCCTCTATTATCTCCAAATAAAATTGGTTCTGTAACAGAATATAAATAAATATTTGAATCAATCATATTTGAAATTCTGGTAAAATTTGCAATAAATGATATATTACATTTTTCACATTTATCAATTGTTATTATTTTATTTAATACTGCTATTACAATAGTACAATTTGTACAATGGGAAATTTTACAATTTATCACTTGTGTATTTATATAAATAAAACTATCTTCACATTGAGTAATTAAAATATTTTTATTTATAAAATCATTTTGATTTTTTATTGTAACACATTTTGAAAGATGTTTTACCTTTATATAATTACTTTTTTCAGGAGGATCATTTGAAATAACATTTAATAAAAATTCTTTAATAATATTCATTTTGATTTTAGTAACAATAGGTAAATTATCAAAAAAATGAGTATAAGAAGAAAGAGTATTTTTCTTAATATAATTATTAGATTTATTTCCTTCATCATCAGTCATAAAAATGAATTTCAAAATATTAAATTCATTAACATTTAAAGTTGTTTCAGTATTATGAATATCACTTGCAATTATTCTTAATAATAAATTTAAATTATTTTTAATGAAATTAACATAAATTTGATATTCTAATCCAGCATTTTGATTTCTAAAAGAATTAGAACTTTTTCCTCTTGGAGAAGATAAAGGAGAAGAAAAATAAGAAGGACTTTTATCACCTTTATCAATATTTAAACTTGTTTTCATTCTTTGTGTATATGTTTGTAAAACAAAAAATAATCCAAAAAATCTAACATCTACATTATTTTTATTATTTGATGATTCATATCTTGAATTTATGCTATTTGTATATTCTGGATTATCTGAATCAAAAATTTTATATGTTTTAAATAATATATTTGCTTCTGTTTCTGTTATTCCTACTTCTTTTGCTCTTTGAATCCATTCTTTTATTGATATTTTAAAATCTATTTCACTTTTGAAATGTAATGTTCGAAATAATTGAATTATTGTATTATCATCTAATTTTACTCCTATTGGATATATTAAATGGTCAAATAATTCTGGACGAATATAAATTTGAATTTTTGGTTCATTTTTTTTTTGCATTTTTAATTTTTAGTTTTAATTTTAATTTAATATTTAAAAAATATAATTATATTTTTAGGAAAATAAAAGCGAAAAATAATTATTATAAAATTAAGTAAAAAAGCACTTAAATATGATAGGTTATATTTCATTTTATGGATTCTATTAATATTACTTTAATTATCATAATTTATACTTTTTATAATGAAAAGTCATTCAAAACTCCTTTATTTGTTTAAAGAATTTTTTAATTCTCCCTAATTTTTATACTTTTTAATCATTTAAATTAATAAATATATTATTTTGTTTTCCTTTTATTGTATTATTTATATTCATTTATTCATTTTTTTACAAATTGTCTGAATTTTTGAGATATAAATTATATAATTTGATATTATGATAACGCAAAAACTCTTTCTATTGTTTTAATAAACATATTATATTTTCTTTTAAATAAATATTTTTAAATTATTAAATGTAAGAGAATTATACTTAAAATTTTAAACAATAACTTTCAGAAAAATATATTTATAAAATTTACTTTAAATACTTTACCAATGAAGTAAAGTAAAACAAATAAATTAATAATGATTTAAATTAATTTTGAAAAATAGTAAGTTAAAAATCTTTAAAAAAATTCTAATAAAAATTCAATTATAAAAATTTAAAAATCTAATTTTTGGAAAGGATCAATTTTACTTACAATTTTATCACAAAAAGAATTAATTTGCATTCCTAATTCTTCTTGTTCTCCTAATTTATTCCCATATTTTTGAATAAGATCAACTCCTTGATTAGAAATAAAAAAAGAATCATTACTTTTAAAATCAAGGAAAGTATTATATAAATTTCTCATTTTTTCATCTCCTTTAATTTCATTTGCAAAATTATCTAATTCAACTTGATAAGCATGTTTATTATTTAAAATATAATTTATGTTTTCATCTCTTTTTCTAGTTTTATCGTTTTTAACTTGTTCTCTAGTAACTTTATTAATTACTTCAACTGGTTCAGTTATATTATACATATCTAATAAACGATAATTATTTTGAATTATATTATTATTTTTTTGATTTTCATTTTTAATTTCTTTCTTTTTTTTTAATTTTTCTTTCGGTAAAGAATTTGATTTTGTTTTGTGAAAAATTTTAGACATATAATTGTCATATTTTTTTTCAGAAAAAAATTTAATAAATTCATTTAAATTTGTATAAGGTGTTATTACATTATTTTTTTCATGACTTTTTGCTCTTTTTTTCTTATTTTCTTCTTTTTCTATTTTATCCATTTTAAATAAAAATTTACAACGTAATTCAAGTTCATTTAAAGTAATAGTTGATTTTTTGTTAAAATTATTAAAAAAAGTATAATATAAACTACACCACATTGAAGTACTTTTATCTTGTTCTAATTCTTTACTTTTTTGATATATTCTTTTAGTATATTGAACATATTTATCATGTTTGTATTTTAATTCTTCCAAAGTATTATTATTATCAGAATTTAAATTAATATTATTTCCCACTACTTCATCTTCATTTAATTCAAAAGAAGAATCTGTTCCTACTGAATCTTCAGATGTTAAATCAGAATTTATTTCGCTGTTCATTTTATATATTTAAAATTAATTAATTTAATTAATTAAAACAAATAAAAAATAAATAGATATTGAGTATATAAAGACGATTTAAAAAACTAAATATAAGAACAAATTATGTTCTTATGTTATAGTTTCTATTTAAGAACGAAGATTTATTAAATCTTTATTAATTTTGTTAGGTTTTATTTTTTTAAATTTTAAACAATAAACGAATTAATTATTTGTTTAATTTTTTAAATCTTATATTTATTATTTTTTTATTTATTCTATATTAAATAAAATTTTTTAATATACTCACTATTAGCAAATTCTAGAGAAATATTAAAATTGCTTTTAAATCTTACCATAATTCTTTATTATTTATTGTTGGTGTGGTACCAAAATCCATATAAACATTTACATATAGATTAAAAAAAAATTCAAAAAAAAAATTTAAAAACAGTAGATAAAATAAAAAAATCATATAAAACCCCGAAAAAATGGAGAAAAAGGTACAAAAGAAAAAATATTTCTACATAGTACGTCATGGAGAGACAGATTTTAACACAGATCCAGTACCTCGTATCCGTGGTCGTGTGACAGTACCATTAAATGAACAAGGAGTTCAACACGCAAAAGAGGCAGGTGAGTTCTTATCACACGAGAAGAACATAGGTAAGATATATTATTCAAGTATTCCTCGTGCAAAGCAGACAGCAGAAATAATTGCAGAACAACAAAAGACAAAGCCAGAATTAGTAGAAGAACCATTAGTAATAGATATAACATGGGGTGATTGGGAAGGAAAAACATATTTAGAATGTTTTGGAAGAGAAGATGGAGGTGATTATACTTATCATCCTGATAGATTAATGATTCCTAATGGAGAAACTTTTTATGGTGTTATGGATAGAATGAGAAAATTTTTAGAAAAATTTTGGCAAAGTGATGAAGAAGTTTGTACTATTGTTTCTCATGGAGCTGTCTTGTATTTACTTGGATTAATTATTACTCAAGCTCCTCTTGAAAAATGGAGAACTATGGGAATGAATAGTTGTGGTGTTAGTGGAGTTAAAATGAAAGGAATTAATGATTTTACTATTGATTTCTGGAATGCTCATCATTTTCTAACTAAAGGAAAAAAAGGAGTGTAAATGTTTTCTATAGTTTTTTTATAGGAATTTATTTATTTTGAGTAAGAATTTTTTTATTTAAAAAAATTTTGTTTTGAAGGATTTTTTTTTATGGGTTAATTTTAATTTTTCAAAAATTAATTTATTTAATTATATTATTATTTGTTTTCATCAATACTGTTTAATTAAAAATAAACAAAAGAGAATTTCATTTTCAAAAATAAAATGGTAATTTCAGAATTTTTAATTGATTCAATATAAATAAATAATATTTAAAATAAATAATCATTAGCTCCTTATTTTTTTAAAAAGAGTTTAAATATATTTCCCCTAAAAAATATATTTTTGGATTGTTGAAAGGAAAGTATTAGTTAATAAAAAACACTTTAAATAAAAATGTTTCTTTCCTTTTACTTTTTTTGTTTTTTATATGAAAAATGAATATTTAAATATTCTTTTAATTAAATAATCTTACTATAATTTCATGCTTTTATATTAATATCCTCTCACTTTTATTTCATCAGATTTATTCCATTCATAAATAATTATAGAAATTTTTCATTTTTTGAAATTGATATTATATATATTTATTTAAATTTTTAATATTGAAAACTTTTATCATAATATTTTGATTAAATTGAAGCAATTATTATGTTAATATATATGATTAACAATTTATTTTAAGTGTAATTCAAAATGAATGAAAAGAAAAAGAATTATAACATTAAAATAATTAAAATAATAATAATGATTAACTTTTTAATTTTTGGTTAAATTTTATTTTAATTTCAAAATGAAATAAAAATAAATTAAAATGATATTATAATTTGTGTTTTGTTTTAACTTAAAAATTAACTATAATAAAAAAACATTAGTCATTAATTCCATATTTCAAATATTCCTTATTAATTAAATGACAAGTTTGTTCTAATCCTTCTAACATTTTTCCTAAATCATAACTTAATTCATCTAAAACATCATGATGTTCCATTTTTTTTTGGAAATTAACAATATTTTCAATTCTATTAATTTTAGCATATACATAATTATTAACAACCATATCAGCTAATTCACTTTCTATTTCTTCAATAGATACAGAAGTCATTTCTGAAATTCTTTTTAAATGAATTTTAGAAAAAAATTTAGAAAAAATTAATAAATCATGTTGAATCCAATATTTCCTAAACAACTTTAATAATTCTTTATCTTCTTCAAAAATTTGACATTTAATATAATTTCCAAATAAATTATCATTTATTATTACTATATCATCACTTAAATGAGTTTTTACTATATATAAAATAATTTTATTTGCATCTAATTCTTTTTTATAATTCAATTGAAGTTCATTATACATATTTTTTGTTTCTAATTCAGGAGGACAAATTGATAAATACAAAACATAGTTTTGAAATAATTCATTTAAGTTATTATCTTTTTTTGCACTTATATAATTTTCAATTACTTTAGGTTTCATTTCAATTTTATCTTTTTCAATTTTTTCTAATTTATCATTAATTTCTTTAATAAAATCATATAAAATTTTATAACTTTTAGAAACATCTAAAAATTTTTTTTCATGAATATAATACTTAATCATTAATTTATAAAACCTAATTTTTAATAATTCAAAAGTTTCATCATTTAAATGATTTTTATGAATTTTATTACTTACAATAAGAGTTCTAATATAATCACCTTTTAAAATTAAAGTTTCCATTTGAAATAAAATATAATCAACTTTATAATCTCTTTCTAAAGAACCAAAAGCTTCAATTTGAACATCTTGAATTAATTTCGCAGCTTCTTCTAAATTATTATTTTTTGTGTGAATTTCTGCCATTTTTCTTATTGCTTGACTATATTCAAATTCTACAAAAATTTTTCCTTCTGTTACTTTAATTATTACTTCTAATAATCTTTTTAATTTTTCTTCTTCTTTTAAATTTGGAATTATTTCATTATTACAATATTTTATCATTGCTGATATTGATTCTCTACTTTGATTTCTTCTTTGAGTTAAATATTCTATTAATTTTAAAAAGTTTTCAAAATCATTTCTTTCATATATTATTGATAAGATTTTCACTGATATTTTCCTGTTTTGTTCATATTCATTGTCTAATCTTGTTTTTTTTTCTTCATCTAATAATTTTTTTAATTCTACATCTTTTAATAACTCCTCTGATAAGAGAGATGACATTTTTTATTTTAAATATGTATAATTTATTTTGAGGAGAAATAAAATAAATTACGATTAAATTATAAGATTTAATTTAATTAAAAAATTATTATTTTAAAAAAATTGTTTGAAATATTAATTAAAAAAAAAATTAATGAATTATTAAGAAAAGAAAGGTATTAAATAATATAAAGATTAATACAAATCAAAATTATCTATCCTTTAATTAATCTTTTTTATAATCTTTTACATTTACTTTTATATCAGAATTAGGGAATAAATAGTATTTAGTATATTTTTTTAGAAATAAAACAAATATTATAGAGTTCAATTTCAAGTTTAATTATAATAAATATTAAAATTTTTAATAATTTATTCATTAATAATCTAGAAAAATTAATAAGACAATTTTTATTAATAATATTAATCTGTTCTTCATTCTTCAAAGTCTATAAATATTTAAAGAAGATAAAAATTTTTCAATGACAACAAATTTCATACAAAACTTTTATTGACTCCTTTAAGTTCAGTAAATTTATAAAATAAACAAATGTCATCATTTAATAAAAAATGATAAAACCAGTTGCCTTTTCATTCCACAACTAAATAAAGAAAGTAACATCAAAAGAATGTTTTATACTCTTTTTATAGGATTAAAAATATTAATTTTTCCTTAATGAAAATAATTAAATTGAATTTTCTTTTAAAAAATGAAATTTAATTGAAGAAAAATAGTAGGAAGAAAGTTCATTATTAGATTTTTTTTTTATTATTTTATTTAAATAAAAACTCCTAATTTTTCAAATATATATTGTTATGATAGATAATATTTAGACACCTGTTCTAATATTATAAAATTTCAAAAACAATTTAAAAAAAGAAATTAATTGTTTTAAAAGTGTTCCTCAATTATTATATACTTCATTAATTTTTGATTTTTAGTTTTAAATTTCTCTTCTTTTATTCAAAATTTAGTATAAATAGAATAAAAATAATAATATTTATTTATCAATATTTTTTTAGTCTTTTCGAAAAGTGAATTTTTATAAGTTAAGTAATAATATTTTTTATTTTAAATATCAAAATTTTTTCTTTTATTTTATGGAACTAAATTTAAATAAATATAATTTAACCTTAAAAATTTATTTAATAAAATTTTGAATTACTTGAAGTTCCAAAAAAATCTGAAAATCTGGAAAAAGTGCTGGAACATTTAAAATATTTATCAATACATTAAATTAATTATTTTTAAAATTTAAATAAATATTAAAAATGGAAAATATTGATATATGGAAAAAATATATTAAATATGATATATTAAGTAAAGGTACATTTGGAGAAATATATAAGGCAAGAAATATAAGAACAAATCAATTAGTTGCAATAAAAATAATTGATAAATTAAAATATAAAAATCAAGAATATTTAAAAGAATTAGAAATAATAAAATCATTAAAATCAGAAAATTGTCTTTCTATTATAGAAACATTTGATGAAAACGATTTTTTTTATATTGTGATGGAATTATGTTTAATAAATTTAGAAGAATATATGAATATAAAAAATGAAGGATTAAAAGAAGAAGAAATAAAAGAAATTTTAATTCAATTGAATAATATATTAAAAAAAATAAAAGAAAAAAATTTAGGAAATATAAGATTGAATTTATCTGATATTTTAATTTCTTTAAATAATTCTAAAATTTTGGTTAAATTATCAACATTTGGATTAATTAAATATTTAAATGAAGATTCATCAACAAATACAATAAAAAATATTTTAACTTTATCACCTGAATTTCTTGAAAATGGAAATTTTTCAGAAACAAGTGATATTTGGAATTTAGGAGTTATAATTTATTATATGTTATTTAAAGAATATCCTTTTAATGGAAAAATAGAAATTCAATTATTAAAAGATATTAAATCAAATAAAAAATTAAAGAAGACTAATGATGAAAATTTAAATGATTTAATTAATAAAATGTTATGTATTGATTTAAATAAAAGAATATCATGGAAAGAATATTTTGAACATTCTTATTTTAAAGAGAATGATAATCAAATTATAAAAAATCCTAAATTTAATTTTAAATGTAAAGAACATTCTAATTTCATTATTTATTATTGTTTAAGTTGTAAAAAAAATATCTGTGAGAATTGTTTAGGTGATGAACATTATTTTCATAATACTATTCCATTATATAAAATAGGATTAAATGAAAAAGAAAATAATAAATTTCAAAATTTGTTTAAAGACATTGAAATAAATTTACAAAAATTTCTTGAAATGAATAATAAAATAAAAGAAATTATTGAAGATTTTAAGAACATTAATAAAAATGAAAATATTTATAATGAAGATAATGAAAATAACTTTAAAAATTATTATGTAGATTATTTAGAAATCATTAAAGAAAAGATAAAAATAGAAGATAATTTAAATATTATTGAAGTAAAAAAAAGTTAACTTAAAAAAGGAAGAAAATAATGTTAATATATTCATGAACAATTTGTAAAATAAAAAATAAAAATAAGAAAGTAAAATATTTTATAGTAAAATCTAGAAAGTATATATATAATAATGAAGTTAGATTGTAAATACTTAAATGTAATTTTAAGTGAGTAAAATCTTCAAATTAAATAATGATTAGAAAGTAAAATTTGTTTTAATGTAGGGAGTAAATATTTCAAATAAATTTTTAGAAAGTACATTTTTATCTAAATACATATAGTATGTAAATATTTTATAATAAATAAGTTTGTTAAATATAATATAATAAATTATATAGTGAGTAATATATTTTAAACAAAAAATAGAGAGTAAAAATTAATTATAATATATATAGAGAGTAAAATTTTATAATTTCTAGAGAGTTAAATATTATATAATCAATAATTAGTGAGTAAACATGTATTTTTAATTTAAGTATGTAAAAATCATTTTTAATTAAAAAAATGTGAGTAAAAAAATTTTATATTAAATAAAAGGGAGTAAGGAATTAATCTAAAAAAATTATTAGGGAGTAAAATAATATAAAAAAGTTCAGTGTGTAAATTTTTTCATAATATTTAGGGAGTAAAATTTAATATAATCAAAAAGTGTGTTTATTTTTCTATAATAAAAATTAGAAGGTAAAATATATATTATAAACTTAGGGCGTATTTTATTTTATCATTAATAAATAGAATGTATTGTTATTTTCATAAAATATTAGAAGGTACATTATTGATTAAAACAATATTAGAGAGTAATTTATTTTTAAATCATTGATAGAATGGAAAATTAGATTTAAGCTTAGAAAGTTATTTTTGATAATAATTATTAGAGAGTTAAATATTTTATAATTTCTCAAAGTATTTTAATTATTTATTTATTATTAAAAGGTATATTTTTTTTATATATTATCAATTTTTAGTAAGTAATTTCTTGAAATTAAAAAATTGATAATAATATCAATCATCAAATAACACATATATTATTTATTTATTTGTATGTAATAATTTATAAATTAAATATACTTTTAATAATGCTATTAAATTTTTAATTATGTTATTATTATTATATAATTGATTAAATGAAATAAACTTCAATATTTTTAAGCAAAAAATATTAATTATTTATTCAATTTGATATAATATAAATAAATAATAGATATTATATGTTTTATATATAAATAAAAAAAAGACTTCATTATTATGAGTTTTATATTTTATAATTATATCAATTATATAAATAGAACTATATAAATCAAAAAAAAAAATCAACATGAAATTCAATAATAAATGTTCCTTTAAATAAATTTTAATTATTGTTAAACCTAAAAATAATTGAGTATAATTTTAGAAATAATAATTTTTTTTATATAAAAAATCCACTTTAAAAATAAACATGTTTAGAAAAAATTTGAAAATGAAATTTTCATTCCAAGGAAAAATTTCGTAAATTGATAAAAGACAATATATAAAATATAATCTAAATTTAATATTATTTTTTGTAGAAAAAAGAAAAGAATATATCTATTGAAAATATGAAATTTTTAATTTATGAAAAAAAACAAGTAATCACTTATAATTAACATAAATCAGTTAATGATTGTGAAAAAATACATGAATTTTACTTCAAAAATTATTTTAATAATTTAAATGTTAACTTAAAAATCTTAATTAAATTAAAAAACAATAAAGAAAAATATAAACTAATTTATTTTTTTAAGTTTTAAATATATAATAATAAATAAAAAAATCTGGGGATTATAAATTAATTAAAAAATAAAAAAATGGATAATAATAAATTTATTTCAAAATTATCTTCTGATTCAATTGACTCAAAAGAATGGATATGTCCTTCTTGTAATACAAATAATTCTCCAAATGACATTAAATGTTTAAATTGTGGATATCAAAGAAATGTTATAACATATAATATAGATGATCCTTTAAATCCTGAATATGAAAAAGAAGTTGAAGATATTTTCAAAGATATTCCTACAGTTAAATCAATTGCAATTAATAATCCTGAAGAAAAAGAAAAAATGATGAAAGAATTTGATAAAAATTTTGAAAAACAAAACTCTTTATTAGAAGATTTATGGGATTGTCCTAATTGTAAAATAAAAAATAATAGCAATTTTTGCCCACAATGTGGAATCCCTAAACCAAAATAGAATTTGATTTTATAAAGAAATAAGCAATTTGCTTATTCTTTTTGTTTTTTATTCAAAATTTTATTTTTTATCTAATTAATATTTATTATATTTATCTTGAAAAAAAGTAAATTAAATGTTAAAATATATTTATTATAAAAGTATAAATAATCATTAAATGATTTATTTATATTTATTATATTATATTAATATTTAAAGAGTCAATTCACACAAAAAGTGTTTATTTGTAATTTCAATAATAGTATAAATGCATTATTCTATATTTATAATT
>JAJJLU010004169.1:0-17249 GCA_023807065.1 Isotricha intestinalis | reverse complement strand
GAAAATGTTGAAGAAAATAAAGAAGATATTATTGAAAAAGTTAATGATGAGAATAAAGAAGAAAATGTTGAAGAAAATAAAGAAGATATTATTGAAAAAGTTAATGATGAGAATAAAGAAGAAAATGTTGAAGAAAAAAAAGAAGAAAAAAATGAAGAAAATGTTGAAGAAAATGTTGAAGAAAAAAATGAAGATAAAAATGAAGAAAATAATGAAGAAAAAAATGAAGAAAATGTTGAAGAAAAAAATGAAGAAAATGTTGAAGAAAAAAAAGAAGAAAAAAATGAAGAAAATAATGAAGAAAAAAATGTAGAAAACAATGAAGAAAATGTTGAAGAAAAAAATGAAGAAAATAATGAAGAAAAAAATGAAGAAAACAATGAAGAAAATGTTGAAGAAAAAAATGAAGAAAATAATGAAGAAAAAAATGAAGAAAATGATGAAAAAATAGAAGTCGAAGGAATAAGTGAAGAAATGAAAAATAATAATAATGATAAACAAGAAGAATACTTTGAACCAGAAGAAGAAGGAGAAAATAAAAATATAGAAGAAAAAGTAGATAATAATGTAAATAATAAAAATACAAATGAAAATAAAGAAAAAAACGAATTAAATAATAAAATATCTGAATTAATTAAAGTGTTTTCAAAAGAAGGTAAAAATATAGATGAATTTTTATCTGAGTTAAAAGGTTCATCAATTGATTTAAAAGTTGATACTCTTTTAAATTTATTTGAAAATAAGAATATTAATTTAAATGAAGATGAAAAAAAAGAATTAATTGATAAATTTAAAAAAAGTGATAGTGAAGAAGAAGATTTAATTGATTTTAATAAATTAACTAATTATTTCCATGATGTTGAAGCAGAAAAAGTTTAAAAAGGTTAAGAAAATATATAAAATATATTCATTGTCTTTAGATAAAATACTTATTTTTTAAAAAATAAATATTTAAGTTTCTTTAATTTAATTTTAATTATTTTATAATTAAAACTTATATTATTGCTTCTATAATATAATAATAAATTTAAATATAATATTAATTATATTCAATTTTTAATATATTCATATTTTATGAGAGAAAACCTTTGTAAAGAAATATTTCTTTTAATTAGATTTCAATTAAAACTACTTTGAAAAAATTAATAATAATAAAATTATTATATTTTTTATTATTTAAACCATAATAAATCAAATTTTTTAAACTTTATTATAATAACTTTGATTAGAATTATCTTCTGTTACTAATTAATTTAATATAGAAGAAGATTTTTTTCTTTAAGTTTTATTTGAATTAAATAAAAATCCAAATAACTAATATTTTTTCATAATATCATTTTACTTAAAAAATTTAATATTCCACAAAATATAAGATTTTAATTATTAAATAAAAATTGAATATTAAAAATAAAATAAAATGACAGAAGTTGATAATGAAGAAGGTAAAATAGTATCTCGAGAATTTATCTCAAACGACAATGCAATTATATACGAAGAAAATTTAGATGAAACAAGTGGTTACACAAGTGTATATATGACATCAGTTTATCACGACGATGTAAATACTTTAAAATTAAAATTAAAAGAGCATTATTCTCAAATAAATAACATTGGAAAAATAAATAATGAAAATTATCAACAATTAGAAAATATAGATGAATTT
The DNA here is from genome assembly GCA_023807065.1 of Isotricha intestinalis. Classification (NCBI taxonomy): domain Eukaryota; phylum Ciliophora; class Litostomatea; order Vestibuliferida; family Isotrichidae; genus Isotricha; species Isotricha intestinalis. Next base: position 15,586 of record JAJJLU010004169.1, on the reverse strand, counting down.
GAAAAAGACATTAAAGACATTAATTTAGAAAACCAACCTTTTTTATATAAAGACGAAAGAATAAATGAAGAAAACAGAGATAGATTATTTAATTATTCAATTTGCGTAGCAACATTATCAGCTTTAATTCAATTTATCTTTTCTTTAACAATTATACAAGAATATCATTATGATCCAATTAAATTAACTTCAGATCATGAATTAATAACAATAAGATTATTAGCTTTTATAGCTTTATCAGTAAATATATGGATTGAGTATAAAAATGGAAGAAAAAAAGTCAATCACGCAATTTATCAAAAATTTTTATATAGATCTTTTTATAAAAGATTTATGTCAGGTCTTTTTGGAATAATTCAAATTGTAGTTGCTTTTGTTTGTTATTATTGTTCTTCTGAATTAATAGTAAGAACTGAAACTGTTATTGAATGTGCTATTGATTTTACTTCTTTATTAATTATTATTGAAATTGATGATTGGATTGGAGAATATTTTCTTTTTACTAGTGATGATATTAGAGAATATACTAGAGATAATATTACACAAATTTGGTGTATTGATAAAAATCATTCGAGACATTATTCTTTTGTAGAAAAAATCGAAGATTTTTCGTGCTTAATGGGATTTTTAATTGTTTTAATTCCTATTTATGAATCTCTTAGTTTTTAATCTCTTTTTTAAAATAATATTTATTTAATAATTATTATTTTAAAAATTTGTTTTTTTTTTTTTTTTCAATGTTTTAAAATTGTTTAATTTTATTTTCATTATTTATTTAGATAAACCTTCACTCATTAACTAATTTAGTTAAAAATTAAAAATATAAATCAATAAAAAATAAAATTAAAAAAACGTCTTTTGAAAATAAAAACTAAATAAAATTTAAATATACATATGAAAAAAAATAAATTAAATCCCCAAAATAAAAATTTAAATTAATATAAAATTTCAAAAATGTCAGACAATCCTTTAAACCCAAAAAAAAACAAAGATTCCGAATATTACATAAAAAAGAAAATGAAAAATGCACATGACTACGAAATTTTAATCCAAAAGAAAAAAGCAGAAATAGACATTCAAAGAAAATCACCTCACGTAACATCAGAACAATCAAAAATATTTGTATGTGTAAGAAAAAGACCAATATCAGATAAAGAAATAGAAAATGGAGAAATAGATTGTGTATCAGCATTAAATCCCAAAATATGTATTTATGATTGTAAAATGAAAATCGATGGATATACTAAATTTATAGACACGAATGAATTTTATTATGATAATGTCTTTGACGAAGGAGAAGACACTCAAACGATTTATGAATGTACTATTGAACCTACTATGCCAATGTTATTAAATGGAGGAGTTATTACATGCTTTGCTTATGGACAAACTGGAAGTGGGAAAACTTTTACTATGAAAGGAATTCAAGATGAAGCTATTGAAAGCTTATTTTATGAGTTTGGTAAATATCCAGGAAGATTTGAATTTTATGTTTCTTTCTTTGAAATTTATACTGGGTTGTTATATGATTTACTTAATAATAGAAATAAAGTTGCTGCTTTAGAAGATAAAAATAATAAAATTCAAATTTATGGTTTAGAAGAAAAAAAAGTTAATTCACCTGATGAAATGAAAGATATTGTTGATTATGCTAATACAGTTAGAACTACTCATAATACAGTTACTAATGAAACTTCTTCAAGAAGTCATGCTATATGTAATTTTATTGTTAGAGAAATTGATCATCCTGAAGAAGAATATGCTAAATTAACTTTGGTTGATTTAGCTGGTTCTGAAAGAGCAACAGAAACTCAAAGTAATAATAAAAATAGATTGGCTGAAGGAGCTGAAATTAATAAAAGTTTATTAGCACTTAAAGAATGTATTAGAGCTCTTGATGTTAGGAAACAAACTGGTAATAGTGATCATCATGTTCCTTTTAGAACTAGTAAATTAACTTTAGTTTTAAGAGATTCTTTTATTTCTAAAAATAATAATAGTAAGATTATAATGATTAGTTGTGTTAGTCCAGGATATTCTTCTGCTAATCATACTATTAATACTTTAAGATATGCTGATAGATTAAAAGAAAAAACTGCTGCTATGAATAAAAATAAAAATTATATTGAGAATAATTATAATAATAATAATAATAGGAATTTAAATAATAATTCAAGTAATCATAATTCAAATAATAACATTCATGGAAATAAACAAATGAATTTCCCATATAAATTATCTAACTTTAATAATAATAATTACAATAATAATATGATAAATAATTCAAATAATATAAGAAAAAGAGCAAATACACAAACAAATAAAACAAAGCCAAAGCCAAAAAAACCTGTTAAACAAATTCAACAACCTCCAATGGTATTTGATAATCCTGCAGACGATGATTTAATGGAAGATAATATAGAAAATTTAAACATGAATCCAATTCCAATTCAAGAACCTCCTCATACGAATAATAGAAAAAATAATAATAGAAATGTTCAATATACAAATCCAAATGATAATAATAAAATTTCTAAAAATATTAAAGATGATGATGATGATTTCTTTAATGAAGGATTAGAAGAAAAACAAGATTATTTAATTTCTTCTCATATGAATGTTATTAAAGATGAAGCTAAGTTATTAACAGAAGAAGGAAATCTTATTTCTAATATTAAAGGAGTTACTGATGAAAATTATACTATGGATGAATATGCTAAAAGATTGGAAGAAATAATTGAAAGAAAGTTAGAATATTATAAAGAATTAAAAAAGAAAATTGAGGAATATAAAAAAATGGTTCAAAAGTAAATTATTACTTTTATTATTTACTATTTTTATATAGAATTTTGATAATTAAATATTATCAATTATTAATAATCTTCTTAAAATTCTTTTTTATTTTAAATTAATTTAAATATTAAATTATTTAAATATTGAAAAATTTTGAATATTGTCAAATTGAATTTTAATTTTATTAGAAATTTTTTATAAATCAATTTGTTCTTAAAAGGGAAAATTAATTTTGATTTTTTTAGAAAATATAAAATATCATTTTTCAGCATATAAAAATCAAGAAAAACAAGTGATTAAATTAGTATATATTTTATAAAATATTTATATTAAATATATAAATATAAAAAAGAATGATAATTAAAAATAAAAAAAAATAGACTATACTTAATTTTTAAATAATATTGATTCAAACATTTTCTAAAAAGGAAAAGATTTAAAAAAATGATATATATAACATTTTAGAGAAGGAATATTAAATGTATTAATATAATATTAAATCAAGAAAAGAAAGTGAAATAATTAATAGAAATACATTCCATAACATAGAGTAAATCAAATTAAAAAGAAATTATATCAAATTAATAAACTAAATACTATTAATGATAAAATCAACAATATATTAATATATTTAATTTCTTAAAAAAATTTCATCCCTAATAATTAATATTTAATCTCTTCTTTTAAAAAAACACTATTTTAATTTAAATTCATATATAAAAATATTAAATTTAATCAATTTATAATCAAATAAATATATTTAAGGAGAAATCATTTTAAAACTCTTCAATCTATTGATTCTATCTAACATAACAACACATATAGAATTTTTTCTACAAGCATACATAACCATTATTAATAATTCAATTATAATATCTAAAATAAAATCTAAACCAATTCCAACTAAAAAGCTAATCGCCATAATTCTTCCTTGATGATAATAAACACAACATAAACCAAAAGAAAACATATAATTAATTGCCCATAAAATAAAGAATAAAACTGTTTCAATTATTGAAACAATTTTAATTCTTTTTAATATTTTATTATATTCTGGTTCAAATTCATTTTTATCTGTTTTAAAATTATATAATAAAGTTCTCATTTGTCCATTTTCAATATTATAAAATATGCTTTTTAAATAAAAATAAATATTTGAAACAAATATAGATAATAAACAAAATAAAGTAAATTTAATATAATGATTAGAAATATATTTTTTAAAAGATAATTCTTCTTTTTCAAATAAATAAATGAATGTATTCATAAAAAGCATTAATTGCAAATAAAAAGGAAGAAAAAGTGATTTAGAAAATTGAGTATATGTTGCGTTACTTTTCCAAGTATTAATAAACATATTTCTATTAATAAAATTAGCACTGAAAAATTTCCAACAAGAAATTTTCATTTCTAATAATTGCTTAACTCTTTGATTTTCATTAGAAATAAATAAATTATGTATATAACTATTTTTTTCTTTTTTTCTTTGATTTTTAAAATTTTTATTTAAGTCATTATCATCAATAAAGAAATTCTTATTTATTGATTTTTTTCTTTTTGAATTATAAACATTTGTTTCATTTTCAGTTGCGTCAAAAAATGAATTATTTTTATTTTCTTCTGTTTTCATTGGAGCATTTGTTTCCATTTGGAAATCATTATTTGAATTTTGTTCAGGATCTTTTTTCATTGAAGAAAAAAAACTATAAAACATTTTTTTACTTTTTACATTTCCTAAATTTATATTTTTATTCTTTTTCATTGTTGGTTCTTCTTCTTCTTCAAATTCTTCTTCTACTTTATTTCTTTTTTTATTTTTTTTACCTTTTTTACTTTTCTTTTTTTTATTTTTATTAATTGATAACTTATCTATTTTTTCTTGGAAATCTAAATTATTTTCTTCTTTACTTTCATAATCTTCATTTATTATTTTATTTCCTGTTTCTTTATTTACAATATATTCATTTTCTATATTTCCATATGGATAAACATATTCTTCTAAGAATAAATTAATAAATCTTATTTTTTTAAAGTCTAAGTCTTTTAATTTTTTTTTATTTCTAAAATAACAAATCAAGAAATTTAATATATAAAGAAAAAGAATAACTAATAATATAAAAAATCCATAATTTTTTTTGAAATTCTCAGAATTTCCATATAATTTAGCATGTTTTAAGAAAAATAATCTTCCGTCTTCTTTTGTAGGATAAGGATTATAAAGGTAATTTAACATAAATTCACTTAAATGATTAGAAGTACATTTAAAGAAATAATTATCTGTAATATCTTCATATTTTAAACCATCAGAATTAAAAGATAAAGTCTTAGCATTTAAAGTATTAAATTCTAATATATATTCAAAATAATATTTGTCAATTCTTTCTTGTCTACTTGAAAAATCAATTTTACCGTTTTTATCAATATATTTAGGTTCAGTAAATATAGGATCATCAGAAGTAAATAAATATTCTTTTGTAAAATGAATTTTATTAGGTTGAATAATATCTACCATAATTGGATTATATAAAGAAAAATAAAATTCAATATTATTGTTATCAGAACAAGAGTTAATGGGAACTTCACTTAATTCATCATTATAAATTTTAATTGAAATATAATGAGAAGTATAATTCCAATATAAATCAGGATTATAATAATAAGGTGAATTAAACCAAGTAATAAATTGGACATTTAAATTTCCTGAAGTTGATTTTTTAACATCATTTAAACAATTCCCAATTTTAAAATAAGGATAATATATATTTTCTTTTTTTTCTTGTAAAAATGAATCTATATCAAAACTTCCTGAAACAATTATTAAATCAATATTTAAATCATCAGATTTATAATTCCAATAATTATTCACAGAATTTGGAAAGCATAAAGAAGATAAATATTCTAACATTCTTTTTAATTCAATGGCATTTGAATCTACTAAAGATTGTTGTCCATAAGATAATTCTGAATTTCTTGAATTTCCTTTTCCATTTGCCATATTACCAATCTTATAATAATTTGTTAAATCAAAATTATTTCTATATAATTTATTTACTAATTTTATATATTCTATATCACATGTTGTTATCTTATATATTACCATAGTAGAAAACCAATTTGTTATTTCAGTGATTAAACTATTTTCATAAGTATAATAATTAACACCATCAATTAAATCATTAATAGTTAATAATAAATTATTTATATCTTCTGGATTAGTATGATATTGAGAATAAGTGACTTTTAATTTATTAAAATAAATAGAAAATATTTCATCAATATTACTATAATCTATTTTATTTAATTGGCAATATTTTCCAACATAATCACCATAACAATAACAAGTAGGAGTATGATCAACAATTTTAACATAACCTTTATTAGAACAAAAAGTAGTAGAAATTTGAGAATCAGTAAATGCTAATTCTCCATCATTATTAACATATACAATTGAATAAAAATCCTCATTTTCATCAATTGGACTTTCATATTCATTAACTGCCATATTATATAACATTTTCATTTTTGAATATAAATCTGTTGAACTTAATACTGAATTATCATTTTTAATACTATCTAACATATCTGTTGAACCATAATTTGAACATTCATATTTTCCAGTTATTACATTTAATTTATAATTATCACCTTCATTACATAAAACTAAATCAATGAAATTTTCAGGAACATAAGAATAAGGATAATTAGCAATTAAAGAATTGTTTAATGTTGTTTTTATGTTATTTTTACTGTCTAACATATATTGTCTATCTTCATTATCTTGATAAATATTTTTATAATAATGTGCTAAGTTTGAATAAGTTGAATCAGTGGCTAAATTTAAATGAGAAGTATCATAAAATAAAGTTGTTTTTGAATTCCAAATTCTTAATTCTCTTATAAGGAATAATCCATAAGGAATATTAGAATTATTATCTTTTAATCTTAATATAGTAGAACCGAATTTTGGTTGATTAAAATTCCAATATTCAACTAATTCTGATGTTATACTTTGTGAAAAATCATTTAATTTTAATTCTAAATCATCTTTATCAACAATGCATCTAACAAAAATCCATTCATCAAATTTATGAGTTGAATCTTGAATTCCATTTAAATTTTCATCTGAATAAGGATAACATGTAATATCTAAATAATTATCATTTTCTGAATTTTTATTAATATTTATTTTAATATAGTGCCACCATTCTATTATTCCACCATTAAAATTACTATTTGAAATATAAGAAAAAACATAAAACCAAAATTCAATTTGATAAGAAGTACTTGAGCCAAGAGAAATATAACCAATATTAATATTATTAAATTCATTTAAATTTAAAATATAAGGTTTTTGACAATAAAACATTTTTTCTCCATCATCAACTTTTGCAGATTTAATATATCTTAAAATATATTTCTTTGAATCATAAGTACATAAACATCCTTGTTCATTAATATCATAGCATTTACTATCACAATATTCATTACAATTATTACAACTTACACTATGAGAAACTGAATTAATTATTCTAAATTGTTGATTTCCATTATCAACACATTGATAATCTGAATCATCATACATATTATCATCTCCAATACAATAATTTGTAGAAATTAAACTTGTTTCAACATCATTTTGATCTAAACAACCATTTCCAGTTGAAATTGAATTTAATTTCAAATAATATTTTAATGTTGGAAAAGTAGTATCAAATTCTTGTCCTAATGAATAAGCTCCTATATAAAATTTATCATATATTCTTAAATCATAATATAAAGCACTTACTGTGTTTGATAAAGATATTTTATTATATAAAATTGTATCTAAATTTAATTCTGAAAGTTCCATTGAATTAGGAATTGAAACATCATCAATCATAAATTGAATCATATTTGGGAACTTTCCTTGATAATTTGAATTATAAATTGAAATTGAATATAAAGCCCATTTTCCAATAGAAACTCTACTGTTAGAATATTTAAAAGGTATTTTATTTACTCCATCAATTTTATATTCAATAATAAATTGATTATTATCATTATCCCATCCTAAATAATTATCTTGATCATAAAAATAAATTAAAGGAACTATTCCGTCTCTGATTGCAACGCTTCCTAAAAATTTCATATAAATCATAATTGTAATTTCATCATGTTGAGTTAAGTCATATTTAAAAGTAATAGGATTAGTATTTCCATTTTGAACAGGAGTATTAAAATAATATTTTGTTGGATTAATACATTTAGAACCAGATAAAATAAAACCACTTTTACAAGAAATACATTTGTCAGAGCCATCACTAAAACATTTATAGCAATTATCACTACAAGGATTTGTAACATAAGTATTTTCCTCTCCACTAAAATAAGGAATATTATCTTTTCCTGTATAATAACTATTATCAATTGATTCAATATAATTATCTGAAGTTGTTGATGATGATATTGTAATATCAAAATTATTTACCCAATTTACTTGTTGTGAATGATCATATTGATTTTCTGTATTATATTTAAATTCAAAATCTAAATTTACATTTCTATAAGTAACTCTTGATTTTATATAACCTGATATTATTGTATCTATTGTAAAAGGATAATAAGCTACAATATTCATTGTAATATCATTATTCAAAGGTGTACCAAATGTATTTATAGAAGCTATATTTGTTGCATCTCTATTCCAAACTATAATTTGTTTATAAAAAGCATCTTCCCATATAATATCTTTAAATATTTTATAATTCCCTGATAAACCTACTGTACATGAAGACCATTTATCATTTTTTCCACTACAAAATGCAATTTGAGATATAGAAAAATCATTATCATTATTTATTTTAAGGGACATTTTTGATTCTTCATAATCATTATTTATATATATATTTATATATTTAAATGTATTTGCTAAATTTTCTCCTATAATAACATAATTTTCAAGAACTATATGATTCCATTTATTAAGTAATTCATCAATTGAAATTATATCAGTAAACTTATTTATAATATAACTATTTGAATATTGAATTTTTCTCTTATATCTTGTAATTATATGTGGAAAAGCAATAAATATATAATATCTATTTTCATCATTTTCAATTACATCATTAGAATAACGATAACTTTCACTTAAATCAAACATTATCCAAAAATCAACGTAATAATTATTAATATAAAGACTATTAAATGTAGCAATTGTATTAGTAAAAGAATATTTATTACTAAAATAAATAGCAGTATCTGAAGTATCTTGTATACAATGATAATTAATTAAACTATATAGATTTTGACATTCAAATTTATTTTCATAAACTCCAACAGCTAAATCTTCTTTATTTTTAGGATAATTCAAATAATGTAAATGATTAATATTAATATTACACATTCCATAACCATTAATTACATCACTTGGTCTTGTATAACCAATAGGACAATCATCATTACAAGATAATGTATTAATATCTAAATATTTTCCTTCAGGACACCAAAAAAATTGATTATTATTAATACAAAAAGTATTTTCATTATTACAATTATCTGGGGTTGTAATATATTCACAATATGGTAAATTATTTAAATCTAAATTATATATTTTTCCAACTCCACATTCTAAAAATGGTTCATATATAGGATAAGTTGGGTATGATCTTGAAAAAATATTAGTCATAAAATCATCTAAATATTGTTCTGTTTCTGGGATCCAATCATAATCTGTAATATAATATTTTAATCTATTTGTTATTATATCATAATCATTTGAAAAATCCACAGAGAATAAAATTGGGTAATAATAATTATTTGATACTGAAAATATATATTCTTTCATTTTTATATATTTTGTATCTATAGATTGAGGAATATATTCACGGAATATATTTATTGTTTGAATAAATATTCTTGTAAAATTATCACGAGATACATTAATTATAAGTTTAACTAAATTTTTCATAAACATTTTAAATCCTTTTTCATTTCTTTTTTGAGATGGATTCCAAAAATAAATTTCACTCTTCACATCTTCTTCCGGTTTATTATTTAAATAATAATTCTGAGAATCAAAAGAATAAGCACATCTAACATAATTCCATTTAGAATATCCATTTATATAAACATCACTAATTTTATTTTGTTCAACATTAAATTTATTTAAAATATCATTACCAAAAATATTCATCATATTATTTCTATAACCTTGAGGAAAACAATAAACAGTAATATCATTATCACTAGTTGAACCAGCAAATGAAGAAATAGTCATATGATCTTCAAAAATAATATTAAATCCTTTTTGAAAATCATCAGCACTTTCAACATAAAACCAAAAATCCATAGTATATCTATTTGTCCTTGAAGCAGGAATATCATTAAAGATAATATCAGTTTTAAATATATTAAAATTAAATAATATATCACATCCCTTATCTAATTTTAATGAATAATACATTGATCCTTGTTCATTGCAATTAGGAGCATCTGGTATTGAATTTAATAAACCATATCCATTGAATTCATCTTTTGTTTCAAATTGTGCTTTTATATTTTCATCACCTGTATATATATTATTTCTATAATCTTTAAGTAAACCTCCTGGATCTTCAAATTTAAAATAATGTAAAACATCTGAAAAAAAAGGATCATCTCTATTAAAAATAACAAAAGCTTTATCAGGATAACATTCATAACATTTCCATAATCTTAATTCTTTAATGTATGTTACTCCGAAATTAGTAGGAGAACTTTCACTAATATATAAATCTGTTAATGATGATGATGGTATATTTAAATTAACTATATTTCTTTTATAACCAGCAATTTGATTTTCTTTTTGTAAATTCGTAACATAAATTTCATTTTTAGAAATACTAACACCACAAACAACATATCTCCATTTATTATCTTCATTTCCAGTATAAGAGAAAGAAACTTGATTACTTGTTGAATCTAAACCATAACATTTAGCAGAATAAACACTTGAAGAATATTGAATTATAATATCAACATGACCATTCCATTTAATTTCTAAAGTTCCAAAATTATTATTTATATAACTTTGTGATAAAAACCAAAATTCCATTTTAAATTCATCGGTAGGAGATAAAATATTATGAACTGAATTTGGTTTAAATCTTGCAATTTCTAAACCATTTGCACTTCCACATATAATATATTTTTCATTGTTATGTGTATATGAAAATATTAAATTATTAATACTATTAATTGATTTATTATCACAAGTTGCTATTAAATAATCACAAGTAACATCCATTTTTTGAATAACTTGAGTAATATCATCACATTTTGAAGGATTGTCTACACAAGTAGGAGGATAATTTTCAGTATTATATTTAACAAATTGTTCATCGTTGCAATTTTGATCTGTATATGTTATATAATCTTCAACACATTTTGTCCTAGTTAAAATATTAGAAAAACCATTATTGTCATTTATTGGAATGTCATTTAAACAATGTCCTGATGAAGACCATGAATTAATTGTTTCATCTTCATTTTCTTTATCTGATATTATAGTTGATTTTAAAGGAAATGAAAATAATATTATATCTAAACCATAGTTTTTCCTAAAAATACTATTAATATTATCTTTATGACTTGCATAACCTAAAGCATTTATTATAAATGTATCATAAATCGTTATATCTGAAATATGGCCTATCATATATTTTGAAAAACGAATTGTTCTGAAATAAAATTTAGAATATGAAGAAGGTATATGTTTTAAAGGAGTTGAACCTAATGTCATTGAGTTAAAATCTTTTTGAATTGTTAATCCTCTAAAAGCTGCTATTGATATTGGAACCCATGTTGCAATTTTTTTAGAAAATCCATCGAATTGAAATTGAACTATATTATTTAATAATAATTTTAAAGACTCATCTTCAACATCATATGATAATTTTAAAATATTTGAAAAATAAACAATATTTAATATAGGATCTGATGAGATACTTGAAATATAATTATTTATTAATTCACTTGTAAAACCATATAACTTCATATAAAAAAAAATAGTCATTCCACCTGCTTTTTCAGGATCGTATGTATTTGGAAATACAATTTCTAATTCATTAATTTCTCCTGGGGCATTAGATTGTACAGGAGGATTAATATAAAACTTATTACTATTATATTGACTATTTAATGTACATGTTGCTCCATTCAAAGCATAATATTCATTACATTTAAAGCAATTATATTTTGAATTTCCAAAACATTGAGAACATCCTTCATAGCATTGTCCAGTTTGAGTTATATTTACTATATTTTTTTCACTAATAATTTGAGCATTTATAACAAAATTAGGATAATTAACATCATTCCAATTAAAATTAAAACCATAATTAAAATTTTGATCATTATGAGGATTCAGGAAATATTTATCAGAAATATAAGAAACTTTATAACTATTATCAATTTCACATTTAATATCATTATTATTTAAATTAGTAATATCTAATTTATACCAATGAAGTAATCCTCCTGGAATAATATAAGAAAATTTATTAAAATCAAATAAAGTATAAGGACCAACAAATCTAGCATCCCATAATTTAATATCTTTAATAAACATATCAAACCATAAAGCATTTGATTCAGTTCCACAACAATTATCATCAATATTACAAAAGCAAATTTGATAAATTGTATTTCTTCCTAAAACTTGATCGACTTTTAAAAAAGAATTTGCTATTGAAACATTAAATTCAGTATAAATTTGATTATTAACTGTAATAGGTTTTGAACTTATAATTAAATGATTCCAACCATAATAATATATATTAAAACCTAATTCATTTATTGAAGTAAAACCATTTGTAACTGATTTAAAAACATATTCTTGTAAATTAATATCAAAGTATATTTGAAGAGAATCAGACATAAAAATAAATTGTTTATATAAAGGAGGATTTGCTTGTGTATGCATATCAGGATGAAACCACATTTCTATCATAAAATTTGATATTGGGTTACTTGAAGGTGATAAAGGAAATATCATTGATTTAGTTCTATAAGTTCCAGAAAATTGTAATCCACTATTATCAACTTTATATTCATTTTTATCTAAACATTGATAAAATAAAGTATTATAATTAGTATTACATGAAAAGGAATTAATATTACTGTTATATCCTGAAGGACAATTATTCACTCTTGAATCACATTTATAATTACATATATCGTTTGTTATTGGGTTATTATTATTATGGTTAATTTTAATGTTTGGTAATCTCATTGATGGATTATATGGATAATCTAAACAATCTGTTGTACAAACAATAGAATTATCTGATTTATGAAATAAATTTGAATTTATACATGCATAAGGTATTTCATCATCACTACAGTAACGATTTGGATTTGAACAAGTTAAACTGTGTACTCCTTTTAAATCACTATTTTTATAATAATTATTAGGAGTTAAAAACTTAATTCGATGAAAATTTTTGGATGGAGCTAAAGAAGAAGGTATTAATTGGATGATGATATTAGAAATTACTCTAGAATTTTTTGTAAATTGACTACTATAATCATAATAAGAAAAAGTAGAATCATTTGAATCATCAGCAATAACAATATCATTAAAAGGAATAGAAAAAAGTAAATTAGGAATTGAATAAATATCACTAATTTCATGTAGATTATAATAATTTGGATTATTTATTTCATTATTTAAATAATCTGCATAATAATTTAAATTCCTAATATATATATCAGTATTAATATATTGAAATCCTTGAACTCTTAAAATTCCATGTTCATTTTCTCGGTAAAAAGTTTTAAGAAAAGTTTGATATGTTGTTTTATAAGTTGGAATATTTTCCAAATAAATATAAGGATATTCAATATTTTTTTCTTCTCCATTAACTTGCATTTTTTTATGAGTATAACTAAAACCTGCTCTAACAAAAACCCATCTTGAAGCTTTATTTTCTATATTTTTTGTAACACTTTGATAACTTGTATATTTACTTGTATAATAATTTTCAAAATCTAATAAATTCATTATTTTTTTATTATAAGGATATATATTATCAAAAGGAATTAATGTTACTTGAATATCAGATTTATGATTTGAATCAGGATTTTGATGAATAATAACTGTGAAAAAATTTTGAAAAACAAAAGCTGAATAAGATGGTTGTAAAATAGAATCAGTTAATTTTTCTGGATTTATAATAAACATCCAAAATTCCATTGTTCCTCTATAATTAAGTAATAAAGGAATTTCAATTTCAAAGTCTAAAAAATGGTTGAAAGCAATATATTCATGTTTACAAGCTTGAGGAGTATTTATTGGAAAATAGATATGAGTATGCCAATATGGAGAAACTGCAGTTGGATAACAACTTCTACATTTATTTGGTTGACCATTAATACAAGTTCTACATCTAATATCACATTCTTTACACATATATAAATTATCAGTCGAATCACAATAAGCTCCTGGAATACATCCTTCTGTATTACAATAACCTCTTCTATAGACAGTTACATCAGGATCATAATAATTACATAGATTATCGGTAGCTCCACTATTTTTAGAACAATAATAATTGTTTATACATCCATTTCTATAACAATAATTATGTGTATTACCTGATAAACTTAATTTATATTTAAATAATTCAACTCTAAAAAAAGCACTATTAATATATATATATAAGTCATTACTTTCACTATCAGTAGGATTTATATTTCTAAAATAAATATAAGTAGAACTTGCAATTGTGTCAGAAGGAGTCCTTTCTTCACCATCAAATGAAATAAGCATATTATTCCATTTTATTGTATATTTTATAGATCTATGAGGTTCAATATTTAAATTAACCCCAGCATAACTTGGACCACCATAACCCCCATAAAGATGAACAGTTGTATTTATGATTTCATCAGTTGGATTAGATAATCTAACAATAACTGAATACATAACATCATCTTCTTCTCTATCTTGCCAAACAGCAAAATTATTATGGTCATTATAATAAGAAGAATGACATGCTTTATCTATTAAACCTATTAAATTTGTAAGTCTAATATCATCTATAATAATATCTTTCGCAATATCGGATCTAATTGTCTGGTAGTAACTTCCTGCAGTCCAACAACATCTCATTTTAGTATAATAAATTCCTGAATATTCATCTATATAATCTTGTGCAGCCCAAGCTCCTATATAATGATGGTATTTTTCTAAATCGTTTATATTTTCATTTTCAAAATAATTATCATATTCTAAATATTCTCCTGGGACTCCTCTTGGAAGATTATTAATGTCTCCTAATAATATTTGGAGGTTAATCATATGAGGTAATAGAAGAAATGTGGTTAATTTTATATAGAAAAGAAATGACATTTTTTTTAATTTGTTTTTAATACTTATGCTACTATACTTATTTTAGAAAATTTTAAAGTAACTTTAAATTTGTTTTATTTTAATTTTCTCTTTAATTATTTTATTTATGTTTAAATATTTTTTCTTCACAATAATTCTTTATATTTTTGATATAACTTTTGAAAGTAAAGATTGATTAAAAAGTAAATTACCTATTAAATTTATAAAAAAAATTTGATTTAATAATAAATAAAATAAATTAAAATGGATTTTTTTAAAGGAGGTAATTTACAATTTAATAACATGAATGATTTTATGAATCAAAAAAAAAAAAGAGGAAATGATATTGAAG
This sequence comes from Isotricha intestinalis, assembly GCA_023807065.1. NCBI lineage: Eukaryota > Ciliophora > Litostomatea > Vestibuliferida > Isotrichidae > Isotricha > Isotricha intestinalis. The sequence goes on along the minus strand of JAJJLU010004169.1, from coordinate 89 downwards.
ATGATATGGCAGAATTAACATCTGATAACGTAATAGAATTATGTCCAGAAGCTGTAGAAAATAAATATCATAATATTAAATTTATGGAG
>JAJJLU010004168.1:0-17337 GCA_023807065.1 Isotricha intestinalis | reverse complement strand
TTATCAAAAGATACACTTAATTTAGCTAAATCGCCAATATACTTTTTTCATCATCTATTATAGAAATATATGAAGGAGTTGATAATAAACCAAATTCATTAGGAATAACAATTAATTTTTTATCAATTATAATTGCTGTTGAAGAATAAGTTGTTCCTAAATCAATACCTAAAATTAATCCATCATTATCTATAAGTTCTTTCATTTTTTTTGAAAGTGAATTATATTCTATATTATTTGAAGTATCTTGAAGTAATAATTCTATTTTAATTGGATCTTCATCTTCATCGTGATTAATATTCAAATTTATCATATTATTTGTTTTTTCAATTGTATATTTGTTTTTATTTATAAATGATTTTTCTAATTTTTCTTTGCATTTATCCAATGATCTGAATTGTTTGAAATAATCATTTAATTGTGTTAAATTTTCTAAAGAAAAATGGTTAATGTATACTTGATTTGAATTATTGAATTGTAATTTGAATATTAGTTCATTGGCATTTATAGATAAAGAAATTGTATTTGTATTTGTATTTGTATTTGAAATTGATTCAAGGTTACTATCCATTGTTAATTTATAAAAAATGTTTTATTTCAAATTTTTATATCATAATATAAAAATAGTTAATTTTGTTTGATTAAAAAAATGAATTTTAAGTAGAATTATATAAATTATTTTCATTAAATAAATAAAATTAGGTAAAAATAAATAAATAATATGAAATAAAAATTAAAAATAAATAATTTATTGGAGATAGGCATCCCAATAAAGAAATCAAAATAATATTTTTGATAATTTTAATTTAAATAAAATTGTTTTTAACTAATTTAATGAAAAATAATTAAAAAAATTATAGAATAACATTGAAATAAATTGTGATTAGACTTAAAAATAATTTCATCAAAAATAGGAATTTTAATTAATTAAAAACAATCAAGTACCAATAGTAGAAGATTTAAAGGTATATCATTAATATTAATTTTCCCATCTCTCATACATCAAATAATTCCAATTTTATATAAAATAGTACAATGAACTATACTTAATAAATTATCATCAATAATAACATCACAATAATTATCTCTTCCAATAGCAATCAAATAATCTTCTTCACTATTAAAAATAATTGGTTCACTTCTAAAACCTCCACTCAAAATTTTTAAAATTAAATATTTTTCACTTTCAATATTTTCTTCATTATCATCTATATCAAATATACAAACAATATAAGAATTTCCTAAATTAATTTAATATTTCATATCTTCTGGATTAAATCTTATTTGAAAAAGTTTTCCTATTATTACCCAATTTGATTAGAAATAATTTGATTATTAAAATTATTAATATTCAAAGAAGGAATAAAAACACGATTACATTCAACAGCATCTAATAAATCATCAACAGAGTATTTTTCTTTTAAAACAACTTCAGTATCATTAATTCTATATTCTTTCAAAATATTAATAATAGTTTCATCACTTATTCTATTATCAACATTTAAAGTATTATAGTATCAGTCATTTTTATAATAAAAAAATATAAAATATCATGAAAATAATTATTTAGTAAATATGAATATTTGAGAAATATTAAGAAATTAAAAAATTAAAGTATAATTAGGCAAATCAAAATGATTTTCATTCAAAATAATTTGATTAATTTTAAATACTTTTAACTTTAAAATAAAATTCTTTTCCTTTGTAAATTCTAAATTACAATCAATTTTTTTTTTGACAAAAAAAAAAGACAAAATTTCAGAAAAATTAATTATTCATTTTCCTTAATAATCTATCTTTCAAATAAAAATATTGAATTCTTTTTCTGTTTTTAGGGATGAGTTATAGTTCTTAAAACAAATCAAAAATAATTTAGCTCTATTATTAGAATAAAACATTTCATTCTCTTTTATTTAATGATTTCCATAAAATTAATAGTATTCCATTAAAAAAATTTAAAAAATAAAAAAAATTAAAAACATTTCCAAAAAATAAATATTTCAGTTTTTATTAATATGCAAATAAAAAATATATGTTTATCAGTTTTTTTTTTTTAATCTTATCAATATAATCAGCAAGAACAGGTTATTCTTGTTTCAGTCCTTTCCTTTTCCTTATATTTATAGTAATTTCATAAGCTTTTAACATCAAAAGGATCTTGATTAATAATATCCCAATAAGAAAATACTAATTTTGACAAAGCTTGTCCAGAAGTCATGCTTCTAAGATCAGCAGTGAACCAGAAAGATTCAGCCACAGGTAAATATGCCTGAACATTTTCTTCATTAAAGACATCACTCTTCTTCTTTGTGAGAAGCATCGACAATCACCACTCATTATCTCACTTGGTGTTGATATATCACATAAATATTGTTCCTCATATCTTGGAGTTGATGTATCTCTGCTGCATAGTAAACTCTTCTTATTGTTGGGATTATTTGAACATCTCCTCTATGAATGGAGTCATCAAGGATATTAAAACATACTCCTCTTAATGATTCTTCTGCTAATTCTCCTTCATTTATTATGTTTTGGAATCCACTTCCCATTGAGTCTCTAATTTCTTTTAAATATTGAACTACTTTTGTTTGATATAATAAGAAATTGGGACCTGATTGTTCTGGTCAAATACCCATAATTTCTTTGCATCATGTTGTTCCATTTGATATTTATCTATTAATGTTATTGATGTTACTTTTAAATTATCATTCTTTTTTATCTTCCAAAACAATAACATCAAATCTATTTATGAAAGCAGGTGATATTTTATTTATTTTATTTATATCTAGCATACCAATCTAAAATGTTGATGAATGATAATTTCAGGTTTTTGAGGATTTTCAGGAAGATCAAATTTTGCTTTTTCTTTATCATCATATTTTTGATCAAGTAATCCATTAAGTCTTTCAGTTAATGTAGCAAATGCTTGATCTAATACATCAAGTTACAACAACTCCTCCTTTTTCAATAGCAGTAGATAAAAATCCATTTTTCCATTAATTCTTTTCCTGGTGATGTTTTATTTATTGGATTTTGTTTTTCAATAAGATCAGGACATTTTAGTTCATCTATGCATAAAATAAAAAATTTTTGATTTTTTAATTTTTTTTTCTTTTCCAAACCATTCAACAAACCATAAAGCCTTATTGAGTCTTCCCTATTCCTTCATTTCCTGAAATAATAAAATGTCTATCATTATCAAGAGAAAATTTAATTGATTTTACTGCTTCTAAGAGTGATTTATTTTGAAAACCTTTAGGAAAATTATTTGGTATATTAAAATCCTCAGATTGAATATTTTTAAAAGAATCATATGTTCTTAATAAATCTATTAATTTTTGTTTAAGAGCTTTTTGATATCTAGCACTATATATTGTCATAATTGTATCAAATAAATTCATTCCTTCTGAAAATGCTTTAACAGAAGCAGCTATTTCTCTTACAGTCAAACATTGAACATCATCTTTAATATCTTCTTCATTAGACCATTTTTTATGAAATTTAACTAAATCTTCTAATATTTTTTCTTCCTTAAACCCAAAATTATTTCCTGATCCAATTGCAATTTTCTTTAATTCATCTTCTTTAAATTCTGGGAAAGTTATAATCTGAAATTTTGACGTAAATTTTTTTCCTAAATTTTGGCTTTTATTAGCAAAAAGTCCTTTATTTGGATTTTGAGTAGCAATAAGAATTTTTTATTATTGTTAATGTAAATCCTGGAATTTCAATACTAATAACTTCTGAATCTAAAGCTTCTTCAATTCATTGTAAAACAGATTGAGATACTAAATTAATTTCATCTAATAAAAGTGGATGACCATATTTAAATGTTTTTAAAAAATGTCCTTCTTTAGATTCCAGATAATGAATTTTTATCTCCAACCATTTTTCCTAATAAATCAGTAGGGACTGTATCTGAAGACATATTAAATCTTATTAATGGTTTTTTTGTTTTTGCAATTAAACATGAAAATTCTGTTGAAAATGTTTTTGATGTACCAGAAGGTCCTTCTAAGAGAATTGGAACTCCTCTTGATATATAATATGATATTTTTTTTATTCTTTCAATTGAATTTGGAGTCACAATGAAATTTTTTTTTTCTAAAAGAGTTTTATCATAGATAAAATCTTCTTTATCTTTAATATGATTTTGAATATCTAAAATTATCTGACTAATATCTGTTTCTATTCTTTTCAAAGATTTGTTTTGATAAAGATAATAATTCTCTTTTTCATTCTTATCTTCTATCATTATAATATTGTTTATGAATAAAAAAATAGTTAAATATTAATAATTAATTTTTTTTTTTAAGATACAATTTATGCACAACTTGAATGCTAATTAAACATATTTCTTCAAACCAAAAAAACTAAAAAATTATTAAAAAATTAAAGATAAAAAAAGGAAAAGAAATATCATTAGAGTTTTTAAAGGCAACTTAAGCAAAACTTCTTAGAAAGCAAGTAGAAAATGTAATGTGTTCAGGACGTAATAAAGGAGAAGGTTTTGACTTATTTTTTAATTGGAAATAATAATTATGATGATTTTATTTTATCAACATTTGAATTTTTTGTAAATTATAATTTTGAATTATTAGTAGAAATAAGTGAATTACTATTAAATATAAGATTTAAGGACATTAATACATCAATAACAAATCTAATAATTAATAAAATAAATGAAATTTGAACATTCAAAAAAGAAAATATAAAAAAACAAAAAAGAAAATATGAATTATATTTATTATGGATATTTAGAGATAATATTTCCCCAAAACAAAAAAAATTAGTGTTTGATTGTTTAAAAAACTCAAATTTTTGGGATTATTATAAAAATCTTGAAAATAAAAATAATGAAATAATCTCTTTATTGAATAATGAAATAATATATTTACTTTTAGAAAAATTATTTAAAAATGAAAATAAAATAAACAAATATTATTCTTTATTAGATGAGATTTGCAAAAATAATAATTTTGAAATGTTATCTTATGATATAATTGACTTATTAAATATCTTTTTAGATCAACAAATTAAAAATGGATTATCTCAAATTGAAATATGTTTTGAAAAATTTTTACCTATAATTCCTTTAAATGAAATTATAAAAAAATAAAAAAATACAAAATAAAGCAAATATATATCTTTATTTAAGAAAAAATGGGAAAAATGTTATTTAAAACAAAAAAATATGAATGAAGAAAGTATTAAAATAATAATTAAATTCTTCCAAGATTTTGATTTAAATGAAGAAATTTTTGAAAAATTATTTAATATAATAAATTTGTCAAAAAATAATTTAGATAAGGAATTTTTATTGTTTGAAAAATTTATGAATGATCATAGAAAATATTTTGAATATGCTAAAAGTATAATATTAGTCCTAAATGAAGAATTATCTATTCAAGATTTAATAAAAACAATTTCATTTTTTATTATAAAACAAATTGTTGGAAAAAAATATCAAGAAAAAATATTTAATAGTCTTTTTAACAAATTATTTCATTTTTTATTAATAGATTGGAAATTAGATGATATTGCAAATATAATAATGGCAATAATTAATAAAAACTTATTTGATGAACACTTAATTGATATTAATATATATACAATAATTGAAGATAAAATTACTCTTGAAAAAAAAAATAAAAAAGGAGAAAATGTTATTGAAATAATAGAAAATGAAAAATATAAAATATATGATTTCGAATATCATATAAAAGACTTAGTTATTGATTTTAAAATAGGTGATATAGAAAAAAATAGTTTAGATGATTTAATAAATGAAATTAGAATTAAAAACAAAGGAAATGTAACAGAAGATTTATTATCATATTTAAAAGAAACAGTTATAAAAATAAATTTAGTTTATAACGAAACAATAAAAGAAAATTATTATTTTGATGATGAAATTCCAAAATATGAAATAAAAAAATTTATAAAAAGAGATATTAAAAATTGGGCAAAATCAAAACATTCAAAAGATAATATAAATAAAAAAGAATTTTTAATAGAAATGTTAGTTAGCAGTAGCAGATAGAGCAAATGAATTAATATGTGAACATAGAATGAGAGAAGTTCAAATAATTTCAATATTAATAATATTAAATTCTCCAGAAAATAGAGGATTATTTGCTCAAATTAAAACAGGAGAAGGAAAATCAACAATAGTATCAACATTAGCAGTAATAAAAGCATTACAATTAAAATATGTTGATGTATTATCTAGTTCAATAGTATTAGCAAAAAGAGATGTAGAAGAAAAAAAACCATTTTATGAAGTTTTTGGTTTAACAGTTTCTATTGCTGATGATGAAAATGCAAATTTATCAAATGTTGTTTATGGTGATACTTTACAATTTGAAGGAGATATTTTAAGAGATGAATTTAAAAGAGATCCTTCAAGTAATCTAGCAAAAAATCCTGATAGAAAGTATAGATGTTTAATTATTGGCGAAGTTAATAGTATGTGTATTGATAATTTAGGAACTAGTACTAGATTAAGTGCTCCTTTCCCTTCTTATGATTTTTTACAAATTCTTTATCCTAATATTTATAATGCTTTGGGTGTTGTTGATAAAGGTTATAAAAAAGGTCATTATGATGAATTTAAGGATGAAATTGAAACAGAGAATTTTATTGTTAATGAATTAGTAAAAACTGTTCAAGATTTATTAAAAGAAAATAAAAAAAATACAAATGAAAAATTTATTATTTCTAATAATTTAGAAAATTTGTAAATTTACAAATAAATGATTGGTGTAGATCAGCATATCTAACAAAATATTATTATAAAGAAAATTATCATTATGTAATAGCAAAAGAAGAAGATGATTCAAAAAGAATTGAATATATAAAAAATATGGGATTTGTTCCTAAATCAGAATATAAAATTTCTCCAGTTAATTTTGCAAATACAGGAGTTGTTAGTTTAAATATGAATTGGTCAAATGCTCTACATCAATTTCTACAAATCAAACATGGATTAAAATTACATTCAGAGGATTTAACAATAACTTTTTTATCTCATTATTCATTTTTTAAAAGATATATAACAGAAAAAATAAATAATATATATGGAGTAACTGGAATATTAGGAATAGAAAAATCAAGAGATTTACTTAAACAATTATTCAATGCTGATATTTGTATAATACCTCCCTTTAGACCAAGTAAATTTATTTTATTAGAAGGAATATCAGAATTTAATTCAAAAGAAGAATGGAAAGAAGCAATAATGAAAAACATCTTTGAAAATATAAATAGAAAAAGAGCAATTTTAGTAATTTGTTTCACAATTGATGATGCAAATGAATTATATAATACATTACTTAAAAAAGAAAAAATAGATCCTACAAAAATAGAAAAATATGATAGAAATGATAGTAAGGGAAAATTACAAAAAGAAATTTATAATTCAGGAGATGTGATTTTTTCAACAAATTTAGCAGGAAGAGGAACAGATATTAAATTAACAAAAGAAGTAAAAGAGAATAGAGGATTACATGTTATAGTGACATTAATTCCTTAAAATCAAAGAATTGAAGAACAAGCTTTAGGAAGATCTGCACGTTCAGGTGAAAAAGGTTCTGGAATTATTATTCCTTTTGAAAAGATAAAAGTTAATATATTACAAAAAATAAGAGATGAAAGAGAAGAAAATAGAATTAAAAATATTGTAGAAAAACAAATTAAAAATATTGAATTAAATGCTTTTTTATTTGAATAATTTAGTGATTTATATCATAGAATGCAAGAAATATTAATTAAAATTAAATTTAGTGATTATTTAGGAAAAGATATTGCTTTTAATAGTATTAAATATGATAAAACAAAAGAATTTGCAATTTTAGATGATATTGAAGAAAAATGGGGAACATGGTTAAAAGAAAAGGATTAGAAAATGACTCAGGAAATATTAATGAGAATGAAATTGAATAAAAATATAATTTATTTGAAAAAAATAATGAAAATTGTTATACTCAAGAATATAAAAATTTAAATCTTATGAATCCATTTAATTAAAGGAAGACAATATACAAAAAGTATAGAAAAAGATAAAGATAATATTTGTTTTATTTCACATTATTATAAAGGATTATATAATGTAGATGGTTCTAAAAATGAATTAGATAAAAGAGATGTAGTTGAAAAAATAAATAAAACAATAAAAATTATTTAAAATAACATTATTCCTTAAATTCAAGGAATTTCTATTTTATCAAATAATTTAAGAATAAATAGTGATAAACCAAATGAATTAGAAGGAGATAATACATCAAAATTAAAATCATATGAAAATTTATTAGAAAAATTTAATGAATCAGCTCAAAAAATAAAAGATGTAATAAATAATGATAAAGAAAAAATTTATATTCATAGAGAAGAAATTTCAACAATAACAAAAGATTTATCTGCATATTCTTATTTAACAGATTTAGGAATAAAATGTAATTATAGAATTGAAATTGAAATTGAAAAAGATTGGTTTGGAATTTTATCAGTTTAATTTATTGGAATTTGTGAACTTACAGTTGGAGTTTTATTAAAAATTATAATACAAAATGATTTTGGTTTAATTGAAGAAGGATTTTCTGATTAGAATATGCAATTGATTGTATGACTGGAGAGAAACAATTTAGTTGGAAAGAATTTGGAAATAAAAAAATTCAATATATGATTAATTTAGCTGTTAATTTAGTTGTTAGTTTTGTTATGAATGGATTTAAATTTAAATTTAATAAACCATCATCAAAATTATCTGGAAAAGAATTTTTAAAAACTATGGGAAAAGAAATAGCTATAAGAGCAGGAAAAAATATTGGAAAACGTGTGATGAATAGTTATATTATTAAATGGATTAAAGAAATAATAAAAAAATTAAAGGATATCTTTAATCAAAAAATTAAGGAGTTTATAAATAAATTAATTATTTCTGATATTAAAAAATATTTAGGTAATATGATTTTAATTGATCAGATTTCAAATAATAAAAGATGGATAAATGACTTTTTTAATAAAATTGAAATTTTTGTTAATTCATTCCAAAATTTAATATCAAGTATTGCTTTATTTTAAAGCAAATAATTAAATTATTAAATGAAAATGAAAGTTATATTAATAAATTATCATTCAATTTAAGTAAATTTAAAAATTTACAAGTTGCTTTAGCAACCTCTCTTTCAGCATTTCAAGGAAATTTTCAAGATTTTTTTAAAATTTTTCAAAATATAAATTCAAAAAATAGTGAATATAAAAATCATTGTTTTAGATTAAATGATTTAATAAATCTAAAATGTAATTTAAATGGTACAGACAAAATGATAAAAACATTATGAATATTCTTATTGAAAATGGTTAATTTCTAAAGAAGGAAAAATTAATTCTGTTATTTTATTTGGTTCTGATTATGTATCTAAATTTGATAGTAGTAATTTACCTATATCTTTTATCAATAATTTTAAAAAACAAATACAATATTCTTTAGGTTATCTAATGAATCCCTTAAAAAATTAATTGATGATTTCAAAGAAAAAATCTCAAAAAAAGTAACTCAAATAACAAAAGAGGTTCTAGAAAAAATCTTAAAAAATAACTTAAATGAAATAACAAAACCTGTTTTAGAAAAAATCTTAAAATTTCTAAATGGAATAAAAACAAATATCTCGGAAACTTTGGCAGAAATAACAAAATCTTATTTAGATAAAATCAGAAATAGCTTAAATGAAAAAATAAATATAGAAAATCCATTGAACGAACTTATTGAAAATCAAATAAAAGACTTTGATGAAAAAATTGGAAATATAAATTCATTAGAACAAACATTAAAAGATAAAATTGGAAAGTTTGAATAGGTCTTTTTTTCTTAGCTGAAGGAGGAACTTTATATTATCAATTAGATTTATTTTTACAGAGAGCTAATTTTAAAAATTATGGTAAAGTTAAATTTAAAATTGAAGATGAACATGAAGGAGGAGGAAATTTAATTGGAAGTAAAGATAATATTAAAAAAGGATATTTTAGTAGAAATGAAGAATATTTTAAATTAAAAAAAAGACCTTCAATATGTCATAATATTTATGAATTATTTGAAGGGATTACTATATCATATGTTAAAAATGAACCTGATAAAATTAAACCTTTCTTTCCTTTTGCAATTGATAAAGATGATGGGATAACATCTTTAATATATTGTGGAGAAGATAATTATGGAGATATTATTATAGATTGTGGTTTTACTAAATGTTTTATTAATCTTGAAAGTAAAGGTACTTATACATATTTTCAGAATATAATAGGTTGGATGGCTAATGCTGAAAAATATTCAAATTGTGGTATGTTTAATAAAATTGAAAGACCAAAATCATTTGAATATAAAATAGATAAAACTAAAAAATGGAAATTCAAACAAATTCTTGAGCCAAAAAATATGAAAACTCTTTTTGCAATTGATTGCTCAGGTTCAGTTGCAGGTCATGAATTATATCATGAGGAATTAAACAAAATAATGGAAGAATATTACAAAAATGATGATGATATAATATATATGTGGGATTCAGTTGATTCTATTTCACTTGTGGGTTATTTAAAAGTAGATATTGAAAGGATAAATGAATTTAATAATAATCTAGAAGGTTATGGAGGAAATCAATCATTTTTAATTGCTAAAATTGCAAAACAAGAACCAGAATATAGAGAACATTTACTTATTGTTACTGATGGAATAGTAGATTTTGATTGTATTCAAAAAACATAAGAGATATTAGAAAAGACAGGAATAGAATTTAAATATGTGACATTATTTGTCATTGGAAATGGGTATAATTTATCTGTAGATGCTCCATTTTGTAGAAATTGTGAAAATATAATATTTGGTATTAAGGAAGATGGAGAAAGATTTTCAATGGCTAATTTATTGCCTGATGATATAAATAATTTAAATGAAATTGATTCAATTTCAAATTATGATGAATTTATAATGAAATATGAAAGTTTAGATAAAGCAATATAAGCAAAAAGATTGGTTCTGAAGTTGATCATGAACTTATAAAAAAACTTAAAACATTAAAAAAATAATTGAAGATGAATTTAAAGATTCAGAAAGAAATTCAAATGATATTCAAATGTTTAATGAAAAATGGCAAAAATTATATAATATGGCTTCTGGTTCATTAAAAAAAACATTTTCATTAGATAATATTGCAGCTGCAGGAATAAAAATAATTATTGTTATACTTTAAAAAAATTATGTTTTCGAATGAAATAATATCTTCTTATTTTTTATATATATATTCATATTATTTGCATTTATTTTATAATATTAATTAATTCATTCTCTGTATTTATTAAAGTTGCTTTAAAGAAATTATAATATTTTATTATTGTAAAGTTAATTAAAATACCTTTTTTCTGTATAAATTATTTTTCTATTACCATAATTATTATTCAAATCAATTTTTGAAGAAAAAATATTTTCTAATTTAGATTATTTGTCATTGAATTAATATTTGTAATCAAATTAATTTGATTTAATATTTCATTTCTAATGTATACTATTATAAATTAAAAGAATATAAAATTGAAATTAACTTTTTAATAGAACATTATGATTTTAAAAAGAAAATATTATTTAATAAATTGAAATTAAATTAATATATTAAATAAATAAAAAAATCAGATCATGGGATTGGGCCCAATCCCCAAAATATTTTATCTTTTTGAAATTATTTAAAATAATTGATTTAAAAATATATTATATATTGAAATTTGGTCAATCACCAATCTCCTTTTATCAATAATTATATAATCAACCAAAAGACATTAATTATAAATATAGAATTTTTTTATTATTTATTTTACTCGTTTGATACACAGACTATATAGTCTTAGATCTTCTCCTTTTTCTATATACCCATAATCATCTGGGCCTCCTTTTGTCATGGTACAAAAATAGCTTGCGCAGAACCTATATTGCTAAAGAAGGATTAAAACCTGGAACTTGTAATGCTTATGGAGTTGGAATTTATTGCACTCCTAACATTTCAACTTCTGAACGATATACACCAATCTTTCAAAACCCAATGACTCATAAATGACATAAAATAGTTTTTCAAAATAGAGTTAAACCAATTAAGAAAATACCCATTCTGTATTATTATTTGAATTTCCTTGATATCCTAACCATTTACAATCTCCGTATTTATCATCAACTTTTAATGCATATCTTCTCCAACCACAAGGTCTTTTATATTCTAATCCTCCTCTCATAAATTTTTGACCAGTATCATCTATATTTGTAAAAATATTTTGTATCAAAGAAAATGATATTCAGTAGGAGCTCCACCTCTTAATCACGATTTTTTGAACAATAAGAATCCTATTATCTTCTAATCGTTTTCCAAGAAATATTAATCTTTGTTGACAGGAGGAATTCCTTCTTTAACTTGAATTTTATGTTTTATATCTTCAATTGAATCATAATGACAAAATTCAATAGTTATTGTTTTTCCAGTTAAAGTTTTTAAAAATAATATTCTTCCCTTTTTTTCTAAGAAATAAAGTATTCCCAGATTTTATATTGTAATTTGAAAGAATTTTATATCTTCTAATTGAACAGAAAATAATTTTTCTTTATTTAATGCTTGTTACAAGAAAAGTATTTTTTTTTCTTCCATAATTTTGATTTTTATTGTTTTGATTGTTTCTGATTCACAACAATGTATTTTAAAATTTGAACCTTCAAAATTAATAATTATTTCCATTTTACAATTTTATGTTTTTCAAATTCATTTGTATAAAGCCAACTTCTTCCTTATCATGTATTAATAGTAATTCATCAATTCCCTTTTCTTTTTCAATTTTATAATATTCATTAATATCATGATGTATTGGATTTTCATTAAATACTTGATATGTATCATTAATTTCCATTTTTTAAATTTTATTTTTGTTATTAAGTACAATTCTTTAGAAAAACATTTCATTTTATAACTATTTATAAACAATATTATTATTTTTAATAATAAAAAAGAATAAACATATATACTAATTAAATAATAATATATAATATACAAAAATAATGTATTTTATTATTTTAAGGATTGGACCCACTCCCTAAAATTAAAATCATTGTTAAAAGAAATATTATAAAAAATTTATATTTTAATTATATTATATACTTTTTTATTAGTAAAAAAATGTTAAAATAAAAAAATTAAAATTAAATATTCTTTAATAATTCGAAGATAAAAATTAGAATAGTTTAATTTTAATAAAATTATTGATTGAATATATTCATTCGAATTAGTTATAAATAAATGTTTGTTGTTATTATACAAATAAGAACAAATATTTGATGAAAAAATTAAAGTAAATAAATTTAATATTATAATAATAATATTAACATTTTTTTAATTATATTTTTTTTTATTTTTTTATATTATAATTTAGTCTATTTTTACTTTCAAAATTGGAAAATTCTTTTCGTTTTTTAATATAATTTAGATTAATCATTATTAATAATAATTATTTATTTATTTATTTTTGGTGTTTTTTTCAACGGAAAAAATCTCTGTTTCAGTAAATTTCTTTATTTCTTTTGAAGATTCAATTGAACGATAAGGTCTCCAATAAAATTTTTTACTTGTTTTCTTTTCTTCTATATTCATTTTATTTTCTGTGTTTATAATAATAAAATTGTTTTCTGTCTTTTTTTCCATATGTGCGATATCACTTTCAATAAGGGTATTAAACAATGTTTTATTAAATTCATTGTCTTTTTCATTTAAATTTATAGATTTTTGACAATGAAAAGGTTTCCATAGAATTTCCTTTTTGAAGAGTTAATATCTTCTTCTTCTAATCTTTTGTTTTCAAATATCCTAAAAATTCTTTTTTTCTGTTTTCAAATTCTGCTTCTTTTTCCTTAATTTGTTGTGTACTTGCTATGCCATCCTATTTTTATTTTTCATTTTAGAGTTTTTATATTCCACATTAATATTAGTAATATTTTCTTTTAATTTAATTATGTTTGTGATTTCTTCTGAAATACATTTTTGCTTTTTTTCCTTTAAAAGATTAGATTGTCTCAAATAAATATATATCTTATTGAAAATTAAACATATTTTCATAGAGAAATGAAGATAAATAATTTTAATGAATTGACAATGAAATATAGATTTTTTCCTAATATAAAAATAAAAGACAGAAGAATATCTTTTTAAAAAAACATTTTAAAGGATTTTTTTTTGAAAATAGCAAATTTTGAGTAATTAAAGATAGTTTTAGATTTATACTTACTATAATATATTTTATCTATTTTTTTTCGACAAAATTCTTTAATTAAATCTGCTTGAGATTGTAAATGCAATAACTCAACTTTTCTTCGATATTCCCATAAATACACTTTTTATATTTGTAATGAATTAATTTTAGAATTTTTTGCTATTTTTAATAATTCTGAAACTTTTTTCTTTTGCACTAATGAAATGAAGATTATAATTTTCATATATTAATGTATAATTATTTGATAAAGAATCTATTCTATATAATATAATCATATATTACTAGAAATAAAGAATAATGCCACTTGATTTAACTTATAAAAATTAAATTTAATCTTTTATATTTAAATCTAAAAGATTATTATCATTATCATTCATTTTTAATATTTTATTTTTACTTACTTTTTTTATTTATTTTTAATTGTAGTTAAATATACAAAAATTCTAAATCATAAATATGATGAAAAAAATAAAAAAGTGAATATCTATTTTGTTTAATTATAAAAAAAATATAATTCTTTATTTTAATTAAAAAAATGGAATCACTATTAATCCCAGGAACATATTTAATACCAGGAATAGGCGAAGTGGTTATTACTGCAGCTCTTGCAATTCTTGTAGGAAAAGCAGCTATCTAAGCAGGAACAGAAATATATAATTCAGTTCAACAGGGATTGCAAATTCATTTTTCTAAAGAAGCAGAAGAAGCCAAAAAAGATATTCCAGAAAGATTGAAGGACGGAGACGGCAACGTTGATTTAGGTAAATTTGATCAAAAAGTAAAAGGAAAAAGTGCAAAAAAAGAAGAAGGAGGATGGGAAGTCGAAAAAGATACTTCTGGTCATGGAGGAAGTAAATGGAAATTAAAAGACAAAAAAGGTAAAAGAGTTGCCTCACTAGATGAAAATGGAAAAGTATTACGTAAATAAAAGTTTATAAGAAAATCTAAAATAATTATGCTTATTCAAAACTATAAACTTAAACTATTCATTTATTCTAGATATCAATTAAAAAATTATATAACTAGTCCCATTTATCGGGAATCAAAAAATAGTTAATATTTATTTAACTATTTTTTTTTGAGTCCTGATCATTTTTAACAATTAATTTTTTTTTATAAAAATTATTAAATATTTTAAAAAAAAAATAATTCATTTTAAAAAAGAAAAATGCTGCTTGGGGATTGGGAATGGCCCAATCCCCAAGCAGCATTTATAATTTGAATTAATGTTATTTATTTAATATCATTAAATAAATTAAAAATAATAAATAAATATAATTATTTGAATAATGAGTATTCAAATTGGTGTTCTAGTTCGTCCTTTTAATACTCGGGAAAAGAATAATAACAGTATATGTGTAATAGAAATGAATTTAATAAAGTTATTCATGTTTAAAATTGATTAATTGATTTTAAAAATCATTTAAATTTTTATAATTCAAATATGAAAAAAGTGAATTAAAACCTGATATATATTTTATTAGATTTCAAGAAATTGTTGATTTACATAAACTAATAAAAATTTTTAAATTTTTTAACCAAAACGACACCTTCATTCATTTTTTTTCTGAGCCCTTCTATTTTTTTATCACTTATGTCGAATGTTGTAATAATATTTTAATTACTGGAGAAATATAATTAACACTTAAATAAATAATAAAAGAACACTATTTAATTTTTATAAAATTAAAAATTGGTTTTTTTTAATTATTTTTTTTTGAAAAAAATGAAATTTATATTTTAAAAAAAAAAATGAAAAATATTTTTATTAAAACAAATAGAAATTTTTATTTAAAACATAATACAACATCAACAGTAATATCACCAACTTTTATATCAAATAATAAATCAAAAAAAAATTCTCTTACAAAAAACAAATGCATCAACATCATTAGATTCATAAACAAAAAATTCAAAAAAATTTTATGACAAATATTAATATTAAACCTTTTTTATATATGAAGAACAAAAAAATGAAAAAATAATTAAAAAAGAAAAGATATTAAATAATAATTCAAATAATGATATAATTAAATCAGAAGAAATTTTTCATTTAAGAAATCATCAAAGTAATTTAAATTAATATAATAAAACAATCAAGAGATAAAGCAATTAATGATGAAACAATAGAAATAAAAAAAATTATTCGTTTTCGGAAAGGAGTAATGAATATTTCTTTAATTATTATTAATAAAATTCAAAATAAACATGATAATAATATTTTAACAATAAAAAAAGAAATACTGCTTATTCTTTTAGAAGAATAAATTTATGAATTTTTATTATAATTTCTTATAATTTTATTTTTTTATATTTATAATAATTCAATTTTAATAATATTTTTTTATATTATGATTTTATTTAAAACATTTATTTACCAAAAGGTAAAATAATTTAAATTTAAAAATTAAATTTACGAATAAAAAACTAGAAATAGTAAAAATAAACAAATTTATATTATGATTATTGTAAATTTCATGAAGTGATGATATAATAATAAGTGTAATAAAGATTAAATTATTATATATAACTTTATAAATAATTATTTATTGTTTAGTTTCTGATATTCTATTTTATATTTTGTAAAGTTATCAAAAATAAAAATTTGGCGAATTTTTTTTTTAAAAACATTTTGTTGGATTTATATTTTTATCATTAATATTATTTATTTTATAATAATAAATATTTAGAATATTATATTAATATACCTTCAAAAAAATATTTTTTAATACAATATTATTATCATTGACTTTTTACTAATTTTATTTTAATGATATATACTTTTGGTTTTTAAAACTTTAAAAAAAAAATATATAATTTTTTCTTCAAATGAAATTATCCTTTGTTGAAAAGATATTATATTTTATGAAGAGAAAATTGATAAATTAATTAATTTTTTCATTATTGATAAGAACTTTAATTATTTTTAATGTTTTATATTAAATTTTTTAAAAGCTGAATAACATATATAATTTTTTATTATTCATTTAAATTCATTTGAATTATTTATTTTTTTTCCTCAGTTTTTAATATTTTTTAATTTCATGATTG
>JAJJLU010004167.1:0-17351 GCA_023807065.1 Isotricha intestinalis | reverse complement strand
CTGAAATTATTGTTAATATTAAATTTACTAAAAATAAATTTTCAATTTGAGTATTATTTTGATAATTCATTAATTTTTCTTGTATATTTTTCATTAATAAAAAATTCATATTTTGAGTTAATTGTTGTATTTCATCTATTTCATCAAATAAAACCTCATCCAATATTATTGCTTGATCATCTATATTATTTGAATTATTCATAAAAGGATTCATTATTGGAAATTGTTTTTTTTTTTTAACTTGTTTCTCTTTAATTTGATTTGAATTTTCAGTAAAATCAGTGTTTTCTTTTTCATTATTTTCATTTATTTTTTGTTCTTTTTCTTTTTCATAATAACTATAAAAATTTATATTATATGACATATAATAATTATAATTTTTTAATATATTTGTATCTATGTTTTTAACTAAATCACTTTTATCAAATTTTTCATAAATTTTTAAAAATTTTTCAATTGATTGAGTTTGAGGAAAGGATTTATTTCCTAAATATTTTGATTTATTTGGAATATGTTTTAAACAAAAATCAACATAAGGTTTAATAAATTTTTTAACCATTAAATAAGGTCTTTTTTGAAAAAAAAGTTCAAATAATTCATAAGTAATAATATTAATACTCTCATAATTATTTTTCATATTATTTAAAATTTTATAACAAATTTCTCTTGACTTATGTTTTGTATAATTAAAATCAGACAAATCATCATCTTTAATGTCTATAATTAATTCTATTTCTTTATTTTTTTCCTTTTTATTGTCTCCACCATTTATTAATTGATTCATTTCTTCTTCACATTCAAATTTTTTTTCACATTTTTCATCATTAAATCCAAATAAAAAGTTTGCAGTTACATCAATAATTTCATCATTATTACTATATTTTAAAATTGATATTAAATATTGAAAATGTGATCTTGATATATTTGGTTTATCTAATAATTTAGGTTGTACCATTTTTATTAAAAATCTATTAAAGAAAAAATGTTTGAATTGATTTTTTAAATCACGAGAAACAATACAATTTACAATTTTACATAAAAATCGAACATAATCAGTAAGAAAATAAAACTCTTTTCTAACTATTGGAAATGTTTTAATCATATTTATAGAAACTTCAAGAGTGTTTGCATTTTTATTTAATTCAAAATAATTTGGTAACATTTCATATAAATTACATAATTTAATACTAATACTTCAACAAATTTAGAATTAGATAAGTATTGAGAATATGATAATTTATCAAAACTTAAATATACTATTATTGATCTTCTTAAAAGTTTTAAATATTGAAAATCAAAATTAATATCATATATAAGTAATAATAATAAATTTGAAAAAATAATAAAATCTTCTTCTTCTTTGAATATATATTCGTTATAAGTAACAATTATAAAATCATTAATTAATTCTGGAACATTTAAAAATACTCTAATTATTTCATTTAATAACATAACTAATTGAGTTTTTAATGTAAATTTATTTCCTTTTACTTTTAATTCTCTTCCTGCATATTTAATTAAAGAAATTAAAGAATCAATTAAATTTTTTCTTTTTTCTTTATCTTTAAAGAAATCTACATTTATAGAATGTATAAAAAATCCAATATATTGTACTAATATAGGAAGTTTTTCTACATTTGAATCATTACATTGTAAACACAATTTTGTAACATAATCTATTATGAGATTTGTATCTTTTAAATTAGACTTTTGATTAATACCAATAAATAAAAAAAGAATGCTTTTTAAACCGTTCTCTAATAATTCTAATTTTTCTTTACTTCCATATTCAGTAAAAATTTCATCAAGTTCTTGAATAATTGTTTCTATTTTTTTTTTATATGATTTTGTAGATTTTTCCATTATATTTTAAATTAATTATTTCTATATAGCTATTTTCTAATAATTTTTAAATGTAAAAAATTGATTTTTTTGAATAATAAGAAATCTAATATAAATAAATATAAATGATGATATTCTATTTTTAAAAAAAAATATAAATGAAAAGAAGAAATTTCAATAAGTAAAATTGATATCATTTTTATATTTTAAAATCCTTAATTTTAAAAATAACTTAGAACAAATATAATTTAATTTTAAAAAAAATTTATATATTATAAAATAATAAAACATTTTAAAACTCTTTATTATATAATTTATTATAAATATATAAATCATTTTCTATATAGATAATAATTTTTAAGTAAGGAGTTGAAAAAGGTGAAAAAAAAAAATTAAATAAGATTATTAATTATAGATATGTTTTTCATATAGCATTTTTTTATAAATATGAAAAATTTAAATAAAACCCTTTTTTAAATAAATCATTTTTTAATAAATTTTTTTTGATTTATTTTATCTTAAATAATTCATAAAATAAAATAAAAAATATTAAACACTAAAAAGAAAAAAAATACGAAATTAATATAATTATTTATATTAAGTAGAAGAGTTAGTGAGAAAAGCAATATTACTACTATGAGTACTATTTACATTAGATCTACTAGAATTCTGATCTTTATTTTTATTTCTTTTATTTTGTATTAATTCTTTAATTTTATTTAATCTATTTGTAACTCCATTTTCATTATTTTGAATATCTTTTTTTCCAATAATAGAAGAAAAATAATTAGAATAAAATTCATTTGGATTATTTAAATTAATAGAATTTTTTTCAATGTTTTGACTAATAATTTCTAAAGTATCATTTTTTTTTAATTTGACTTTATTATTTGAAGTTTTATCAGCACTTTTAAGAATAGGAGAATTATTAAAATCTTCAAAAGTTTTTGAAGTTCTAAAACCTTTTTTTTTCATGTCTGAAAAAAATTTATCTTGTTCATAATTATAATTATCTCTATCAGCATTAATTATATATTCATCTTCATTATTATCTGAATTCGATTCTTTTACTGGAGAAGAAAATATCATTTTACTTAATCTTCTATCTTGATTTTTTGGAGGACTTAATACATTATTTTTTACTTTAATATTTATCATTTGTTTTTTTGAAGATTTTTTTGGAGATTCATTATTTTCATTTTTTTTATTTTCATTTTTATTATTTTCACTTTTAACATCATTTAAATTTATTGTTTTTGTAGAATTTTCTTTTTTAATTTTTTTCTTTTTTTTCTTATTTTTTTTAATACCATAAATTGTAAATGAAATTATTTTATGTGTAGATAAATTTTTAAAAATTTTTTTATCTGAATATTCAATATTAATATCAATATTATTATCACCATATAAAGAACCAAAATTTTGAATATTATCATTAATTAAAAAAGATTTATTTTTATTAAGAGGAGCATAAGCTAAAATTTGGTTTAAATTTATATAATTGTTTTTAAATTCAGGAGAATATAATGTGGAAGGCATATCTTCATTATGAAGAGAAATTTCTTCAAAAGGTAAATTTTCATTATTTATTTCATCTAAACTATAAGGTAAAGTTAAACTATTTGAAGAAAATAAAGTTTTTTTATCTTTTTCTTTTAAAAAACCGATAAGATTTTCATTATCATTATTTAAACTCTTTATATCAAAAAGAGAATTTTTTATTAATGTTTTTATTGTTTTTTCACTCATATTTGATTTTGTTTGAAAAGTTGATCTATGAGTTTTTTGAGCTTCATTAAAAGAATTTTCAAATAATCTTTGAGTATTATCTTCCTCTTTTTCACTAAATTCATTTTTTTTTTCATCATTAATTAAAATAGTATCACTATCTTTATTTAATTGATAATTATTACTATTATTTTCTTTTTTATCATTTTCATTATTTTTTTTCAATTGATTACATTTATAATTTTTATTATGTTTTAATTGATTTTCACTATTTTCATTAGATGATTTTTCATCATTAATTTTAGAAGTTATACTAGATTTTGACTGAGAATTTATATTAGAAGAATAAGAAGATTTACTTTTACTAGATTTAAAAGAAGAATAAGATGAATAACTCTTCTTAGATTTATTATCATTTCCAGAAGAATCACTTTGGGAACTATTAACTTCTTCAATAACATTATCCTTATCATTTTCTCCTTCTTCTTCTTCTTCTCCTTCTTCTTCTAATTCAGTTGGAATACTTTTTAATTCACTTCCATCTAAATTTGAAAATAAATTATTTGAATTTAATAATTTATTTGATTTTGTTGGATCTACTCTATAATAATTTCCTCTTATTATTGAATCTCTTCTTATATGTTGTCCTTCATTATGAACAAAAAAAAATTTTAATGTTTTATTTATTAATCTTTCTATTTGTTCCATATTAAATAAACTTTTCTTTATTATTTTTCTCCAAATTTTTGGAAAATTCATTGAAATTTCAACCGCGTCTGTTTTTTTTAATAAAAATAATTCACAAACTTTAGTTTTAACTTTAACGCTTAAAGGGCTTCTTTTATTTAAAAACATTAATATATCTCCAAAATGTTCATTTCTTCTAATTTCAATTATTTTAATATATTGTTGATGTTGTTTCATTTCTTTTATTTGAGATAATTCATTTTTATCTTTTAATTCATCATTAGTAGGAATATCCAATTCATTAGGAAATACATTATTTCCATTTGACATAGTTTGTTGTTTTAAAAAATTTAATGTTGCATTTTTTATTCCAAATCTTCTTTGAGTTTTTGCAAATCTTAATGTTTCCATTTTTTGAATTGTTTCATTTTTTAAAATTACTGGTAATGGAATTTCTAATGATAAAATCCCTCTTTTTACAAAAAATATTTCTTCTATATATTCTCCTTCTTTTACTAATTTTTCATTACGAAGAGCTTGAATTGGTTTTAAAGCTAAAATAACTTGAATTATAAAATCAGTATTATAAAATTTTTTAAAAAATATAAAATTGTGTATTATATCTTTGTACATTTCTAATATTAACTTATTTCTCAAACCACTTGGTAAAGAATCAATAATTTCATTTTTATCTCCTGAAGAATGATGTAATCTATATAATAAAAATTTAGAAATTTTATCATAAAGTTCATTAGGCATTTTTTCATGAGTGACTCTAATTTGTTCTAAAATTTCTAAATTATTTTGATAATCTAAAGTTTTAGAATCCACGGTTTGCACATAATTACTTAAAGCAGAAACAGAATAAGAATAAATCATAATTCCAACAACTAATAAAATTAAATTATAAACTCTTTCATATAAAGAAACAGAAACAATATCACCGTAACCAATAGTAAAAACAGTAGCAACAATATAATATAAGGCAGTAACATATATATCAATTTGTTGATTATTTATTTCATATCCATTTGAATAAATCCAGTTTGGAAATTGTAAAGTTCCTAAAAAAATAAAGATACATGATAAAATATGAATTGCTGCAAATCCTGCAAATAACGATACATATACTCTTATCCATTTATCTAATACATCTATTCCTTCAATTGATTTTTTTATCTTTTCTATAAATGCATTATGTAAGAACACTTTAAATAATTTTAAAACTCTAATTAATATTAATAAATCATATAATGAATTATCTTCTATAAATCTTAATTTATCTTTCTTAATATTTTTAAAAGGTTGAAATAAAATAATTAAAGTATTAAAAGGAATAGCACTAAGAAAATCTATAGTAAACCATCTTGATAAATAATGTAAAGCAATAATATTATTATTAGTGATTAAATTTTCATCAAAATCATAATAAGCAGTAAAAAATCCTAAAATTAAATCAATAAAGCAGAAAAAATCCATAATAAATTCGAAAATAATTAAACCTTTAGTTTGAAAAGGACTTGAAGGTGATAATTTAAATCCAAAAACATATATAGGATAAGTGATTGAATAAATGGATAAAAAAAATAAAATAGCATCAAAAAAAATTTTAAAATCATTCATTGGATTGATATAAAATTCACCATCTGCATCATCTAAACTTTCTTCATCGCTTAATGAATCATAAACATATTTATCTTGTTTTATTAATCTTCTGTATTGAAATTCTCTTATTTTCATATTTTGTTGCATTGGATATATATTTGAATCTACTGATTCAGTATCTTCTTCCTTTATAACTGTTTCAAATTGTGAATTTTTTATTAATGATTCTTCTTTATTTTCTTTTTTATTCATTATATTTTCTTCTTTTTTTTCTTGTATTTTAGATAATAAATTATTCTTTTCTTCTGATGAAAATATTATACTTTGTCTTAAATTTTTACATAAATTTGTAAATTTCTGATAATTTGATTTTGATAATGGAATAAAATTTCTTATATCATTATCTTCTTGAATATGATTTATATTTTTATTATCATTTTCATCTTTTTTTTCTTCTTCTGATGAAAATGGGATTATATTATTTCCTGTTTTATTTCCTCTTAAAGAGAAAGATTTAAGTATTTCATTATTATTATTATTATTATTAAAATTTAGATTATCATAACTTATTATATTTATTTTTGGATTAACTTGATAAGTTTTTTTTCTTTTTTTTTTCCTTACAAAACTTGATTTTTCTACACTTAATTTTTTTTTATTCATTTCTTTATAACCATTAAATTGAAAATAAACTTTATTTTTTTTCTCATTATTTGAGTCAAAATTATTATTTATATTATTATTTAAAGTACTTGGATTTAAATTAACAGAATTTCTTTTAAACTTAGATTTAATAGAATTAGATTTAACTTTTGCAATTATTTTAGAACTTTCTTCTTTTTGACTATTTTGTTTTTTTTCTATTCTCTGAAATTCATCATTAGATAATAATAAAGAACTTTTTTTTTTTGAAAGAGTTTGTTTAATATTATTATTATTATTAATATTATTATCACTATCACTATTACTTGATTTCCCACTATTATTTCCAATAATACTGAAAATATTTAAATTTTGATTATTTTTATTTTCTTTAATTTGTTTTAATTCTTCTTCAATATTAAATTTTTTTTTATCATCATCATCAGCATTTTCTAAAAAATCACTTAATAAATTTTGTACTTTTAGAGCAGCATTACTTAAAGTTTCTAAAGCTTGAGTATTAACATTAACTTGTGGAATTGATATTGAATTTCTTTTTATAAATTGTTTTTGTTCTTTATCAATATTTATTGAATTTCTTTTTGAAAAATTTAATGTATTTTTATTTAATGATTTTATTGAAGTATTTTTACTTTGTTTATATATTGATTTTCTTGAATTATTTTTATTAGATTTATTAGTTGAATTTGATGAATTTTTTCTTGAGGATTTCTTTATTGAATTTGATGATGTCTTTCTTTTTAATCTGTTTAATGAATTTGATTCAGTACTTTTCATTTGAAGAAGTCTCTTTGGATTATTTTGATTTTTTAATGTTTCTATTCTCTGAAGTAAATTATTCATTTTGTTTGATGAGTTCATTTTTTATTTAATTTTTTCATTATTTTCTTATAATTTAAAAAAAAAAGTATTATTTTATATTTATTCTATTTACTAAAAAATGAAAATAATAAAATAAAAGATTTTTTAAATTTTTAAAAATCAATAATCTATTATTAATAAATATATTAACTGAAAAAAATGAAAATAAAAAGAATAATAAAAAATATTATTGAGAATTTAATATTCATTTTAAATTAATTTTATTTTTTTAAACATAAAATCAAAAAAACTTCTTTTTTAAATTGATATTTATACTCAAAAAAAGATAATTGTTTTTTATCAATTAATATTGATTCTAATTAATATCAATAGAATATTTATTTTTGATTTTATCTATTTTTTTTTCTCTTTCAGTTAAAATTTCATCTTTGCTTTTTTCTTCATTGGAAAATTCAGATAATATATTTTTATTACTTTCATTTTCCAAAGTATTTTTTTTGTCTTCATCTTTAATATTATTACATTCATTTAATTTCTCATTTCCATTTAAATAAATTTCATTATTTGTTTTAGTTAATTTAGGATAAAAATATTTTTTTTCATTTTCTGATATTATTTTTTCCATTAATTTTTGTTGTTTTTTTAAAGATAAAACTTGTTCTAAAGAAAAAATTTCTTTTTTTAAAACATTATTTTGTTCATTTAAATGCTTTAAATGTTTTTGATTTATTTTAATTGTTAAAGAAATATTTTTATATTTTTTTTCTGATATTTTTTTATAATCTTTTAAAGAATTATTTATTCTAGAATTTAATTCTAAATATTCATCTTTTTTTCCTAATAAATCTTTATAATTATTTTCACTTATCGTATTATAAATTATATTTAATTCTTCTTCATTATGAAAATCTAAAATATTTTTTTCTTGAAAAATATTATTTGCTGATTCAGATTTTTTTAACTTTTTAATATCTTTATTTTTACATAAATGAAATAATGAATTAACTAACAATAAATGTTTTATATTTTTTTGATTTTGATTTATTAAAGAATATTTATTAAGAATATTAGAATAATTTTGAGTAATATTTAAAGCAGAAGAATTTCTTTTTAAAGTAATATCATTTGAACTTTTATTTAAATTAATTCTTGTTAAAGAATTACTATTATTCATATTTGGATAATTTTGAATAACAGGAGGTAAAATAATATTTTTATTTTCCTTTGTTTTACTTATCTCTTTTATTATTTGAATATTATTATTATCAATATTTGAAATAATATTTTGAATATCTCCATTTAAATCATTTTTAAGTATATTCATCCATAAATTTGTATATTTATAATCTGAATCTGATTCATCATTTATTTTTATTGTTTCATATAATTTTTCTAATTTTTTATATGATTTTTGTTCATTTTCAATTAATTTTAAATTATTATTTATTTTATTTGTTAATTCATATTTCTTATTTGAAAAGATTTTAAATTCATTTGTATAATTTTGAAGATTCAATTCTTTTTTTTGATTTTCACTATAATTTTCTTTTAAACTTATTATTTTTTTAAATTTAATTTCTTTTAATTGATTAATTAAAATATTATTTTTAATTTGCATTGATTCTATTTTTTTTTCAAGAGAAGGAATACTATCAAAAGAAATTACTTGATTTGATTTATCAATTATTTTTTCACATTTATTTTTAAACATTTCTTGTATTTTTTTTGATAAAATTAATTCTTTTTGTTTCATATCTATCATTTTTTCTAATTCTTTAATAGATTCTTCATTTGGTTGTGTTTTATACATTAATTCTGCACTTTTTGTTATTGATTCATTTATATTTTTTATTAAAGTTATTAAATTATTTTTTGCATTTTCATTTTCTTTATTTAAAACATTAATTATTTTTTTTCTTGATTCTAATTCTTTTTTTAATTCTAAACTTGATAATGTTTCATATTTTTGATTTATTTCTTTAATATGATTTATTTCTTTTATTATTAAAACGTCATTTTCTTTATTTAAATTTAATAAATTTGATTTTTTATTTTTTACTTTTGAAATTTTTTTCTTTTGTTTCTTCCATTCCATAAATATATAATCTTTTACAAATTTATTAAATTTTTATTCATTGAATAAAAAATATATATTTTATTCTAAATTTTATTTTTTTCGTAATATACTATATTAAATAAATTATTTTTTATTTCTAATAACTTAATTTAATAATTATTCAAAAAATAGAAAAACATTTTTTTTTAATTAATTTAAAAGAAACTTATAAACTTCATTGAAAGAAGAATCATTATAATAATCGAAGATTTTTGAATTTCTAATTCAAAATTTACTATTCTCAATAAAATGAATGTGTTGAATTTGATATAAATAACTTCTATAATTTATTTTCAACTTTAAACGAATATTCATGTATAAATCAAATAGAAAAAAATTTTTTAAAAATAATTATATTAAAGATATTTAGATTAACTTATTTAATTATTATTCTAAAGTAAATTATATTTAATTTCTTTAAAAATTATTCACAAAAATTAAAAATAAAAATAAAAAAAGATTTAAACAAAATGTATACAAATTCTTAAAGAAAAAAATCAAAAATTATTTAAAGTATTAAAATGAATTAATAAAAAAAATTTTTTTAATTAAATATATTAATAATGAAGAAAAAAGAAGATTTAAATTCTTTAGCATATTTTAAAGAAGAAATGATAAACTCTCTTTCTCAAATGGAAGAAAAAACATCAAATAAAATATCATACTTTGATTCATTTTTACATAATCAATTAGAAAGTTTCCAATCCAAATTATCAGACTTTCAATCTTTGATAAATGTATTATCAGAAAAAACAACAAAATTAGAAATGAAAACAGAATCACTTTCAAATTCAATGCCTCAATTAAAAAATGTGAACGAAAACCTAATAACATCAGATATAAAAATAGCGAATTTAGAAAAAGATTTTGAAAAAATGTGTAATAAATATGATAAAATTTTTTCAGAAAATTTAAAAGTTCAAGGAGTAATTGGAGATTATTGTAAATTTAAATCTATTAAAGATTTTATTAATGTAACATTTAATGAAGTTAATACTTTAAAATGTTTTAAAGATAAAACTACTTTTGATATTAAAGGAATTAATGAAAATATTTTAGGATTAAAAAGTAAAGTTGAATCTATTAAAATAACAAATGGAAATTATATTAACGAAAGATTAAAATTAGTTGAAAAAGATTATGAAGAAAAAATTAATCAATATTTAGATAAAATTATGGAAATTAAAGTTATTAATGCTAAATATTATCAAGATATGATTACAAATATAGAGAAGATTAATAAAGAAATTGATCTATTAGAAGTTTTCAAAATTGATTTAAAGAAACAATATGAAGATTTTATTTCTCAAATGGAAAAAAACAATAAAAATTTATATGATGATTTTGATGAAATTAAAAATAATTTTCAAAAAATAAAAAACCAATTTAAAAATATTTATGAATTTATTAAGGATGTAAGGTTTAAAAAAAATATGAATCAAGAAATTTCTAAAAATGAAATTCATACAGTTTTAAATAATATAGAAACATCTATAAATGAAAAAATGATTAATTCTGATATTAAAAACATATTATTTGAAAAAAAATTAAATAAAAATATAATAGAAGGAATTCCAAATTTAAAATTTAAAGAGGCTAATAACTTTTTAAGTTCTGCTTCGAATACAACAATAATTCAAAGTAATAATATTACTTTAAATAGTAATAATTCAATTGGAAAAGATAAAAATAAATTTCCAATTATTAATAAAAATAATGATTCTAAAATGAACAAATCTCATTCTTTTAGTAAAATATATGATAAAGATAAATCTATTTCTCCTTTAAAAAGAAATAGTGTTGATAATAAAAAAAATTTAGGAAAATTAACTTTTAAAGTTTCTTCTGTTAAAAAGAAAAAAATATTAAAAGTGTAAATTGTATTGTATATCAATTAATAATAGAAAAAAATATCATTTAAATATAATTTATTTATAATTAAAATAATTTTATTAAAAACAAATTTCAATCACTTTAAACCATATTTAAATTTTATTTTTTTCATTGTTTCAAAAGTATTATTTTCTTTTGTTATATTATCATTTAAAAGTGAAAAAGTTAAATTTCTTTTATGTTTTATTTTTTTTCTTGATTTTATATTATTTTCAATATTAATTTTTAAATCTTTAGAATTAACAATACTATTTTTTTTAATATTATTATTTGGATTTTTACTTTTATTTAATATTTTATTAATTTCAGATTTCATTCTAAAAGCAAAATTTTCATTTTTATTTATATTCTTTTGTAATGATATTAAATTTACTTTTTGATTTCTATTAGATTTTTCATTATAAGAAGTTAAAAGACTGAAAATTTCTTTTTTCTTTTTTTCAATTGAATGTTTTTTTTCAAATTCTATTTGACTTTTACTTGAACTAAAATATCTAATGTTTTTTTTTTCTGCTTTAAAATTATAATTATAAATTTTGGATTGATTAGATGATAAAGCCTTATTTCCTAAAGATAATTCAGTTAATATATTTGACATTTTTCTTTTTACATTTGGATTTATTAAATTTAAATGTATATTATTTATTTTATAATTCATTTCTCCTGAAAAGTCTTTTTCTATATTATTATTTTTTTGAATGATTCTTGCAGAGATTAGAACTTCTTTTGAAAGTTTATTTAATTTATCAATATGATTTAAGTTTCTTGCATTAAATAATCCTTTCATTATTTTACTTTTTTTATTAATTAATTTCACATTGAAATTAATCTAATAATTAATTTTAAGTCTGGAAATTAAAAATTAAATTATTTTTATTTATAAAAAAGACTGAAAAAATTTGTATTAATCAATATTTCCCAAAGCAAAAAAATGCTGAAAATTAATGATTTTTTTGCTAAACAAATTTATTTTTAAATGTAATTGCCTTTTAAAGATAAAAAAATTTCTTTACTGTGATAAATAATACATAATAATAACTTCTCAATTGAAATATATATAGAAGATTATAATTTTAGGAAAATATACAAAAAATAATGTTGAACTGATATTAAAAAATATGTAATATTATTTTATTGATATAATATTTTTTCATCATAGTTTTTTATAAATATGATATAATAAAGTTTTTAAAAATAGCTTATTAATTTTAGATATTAAATTTATTACTATCTTAAACTTAGATATTTAGAAGATTTTATTTAAGGAATTTTATGACACTTAAAAAAAAAATTTCAATTCTCATATTTCTAAAATTAATATTAAAATATTACTTTTATTCTTATATAAAATATTAAAATATCAATTTAAAAAAAAAAAATATACTATTTGTGTGTTATATTTTTGTCCTTAAATTAAATTACTACCCCACAAAATATAATATTTTTTTAAATAACTTGAAAATTTCTATATTACTTCTTTATTAATATATCTCACTTCTTGTGATAAAAAAATATTCTGCAGAAGATATTTATTTTTATACATAGAAAAAAGTTATTTAAATTATTTGATTTGAAAATATCAACGTTAAAGATAACTCATATTTATTTATTAATTAATAATTAATAAAAAAATGTTTGTTTATTTTAGCTTTCAAAAAGGAATAGTATATATGATATGTTTTGCTGCTGTTTATTCTTTAATAACTCTATTTCCTCCAGAAAATTATATAGATTTTACTGAAACATTTGTTATAATATTTTATTTTATAGAAAAATGTTTATCAAAAAATTTAACTGAAACACCAAATATAAAATATAACAATTTATCTTTAGAAATAATTATTTTAATTATTTCATGTCTCATTTTTAAAGGAGTATTTGATTATGATATAAGATATCTACTTATTTGGGACAAATATCAATTTCTTGAAGAAAATGCTATGATAATTTTATTTTTATTTTTACTCAATTCAATTATTTTTAAGAAAAATCTTTATAATCATCATTTTATTTCAATAATTATTGTTATTCTTCTAATTATATTTATTCGTTTAAATTCAAAGATTAAAGTGTATTATATAATATTTATTTTAAAATATTATTCTTTTTCATTCAATCTTCTTTTAATTAAATATATAAATACAAAATATTTTGTAAATATCTATTTATTAGGAAGTATTATTGGATTATCAACTGTAATTCAGGAAATTGTGTATTTTGATGATATAAATTTTTCTTTTCATTTTTTTATATATTTCTTTTTATATTTAAGCAAGAATTTTTTCAAATATAAAATTATTTCAAATTTAGATTCAATTCATTATTTTATCATACATTCCACGATACAATATATTTTTTTTTTTATATACAATAAAAAAACCTTTTATATAATATTAAATATATTTTTGATATTATCATGTTTAATTTATTTAGAAATATTAGTATTAAATTTTTGTGGGTTAAGTGAAAATATTAGAGAAAATATTGAAAAAAGGGGTATTGAGGATTTTAATTATGAGCTTCATCAAAAAAAGATATTATTGTCTCTGACTTAAAATGTTATTGAGTTATAAAATATTTAAGTTATTTTATTTTTGAATTAAAATTGTTTATAATAATTCATAAAAATAAAGAAAAAGTAATAGTCAAATTTTTTTAAATATTTATAAAAAATGAATAATATTGATTTAATTATTATTAAATAACTAAAAAATTAATAAAGGATAATGAAAAATTGAAATTCTAAATTGGACAATTTCCTAAATTAGTTATATTAATAAAAGAGAGGTATTATTTTTTTATTTTGAAAAATAATTTAATTTGGAAATAATATAAAGAAAAAATAGATATGATGGGTATTTATACTCATAATTTTTCATTTTTTTTATTTATAAAAATAATATCAATACAATTATCATTCTTTCATATAAATTGAAAAAAATTCTCAAATTAAATTTACTTTTCCTATTATTAATTTTTTGAAATTGAATTTTTGAAAAAGAAAAGATAAACACATATTTCAAAACAGGAAACAAAAATTATTTTAAAATAAATTATTAAATTTTAGTCGAACTTTTTTTTAAATTAAACTTTTATAAAAAAATTTAATTATTCAAAAATAAATATAATTTAAAGTGAATAATTTATTCAGCCTGATTAGAATATTCATCAAGTAAATCAGAATAAAACCCATAAATATTTTCAACTAAACCTTCAAATTTATGTTTATGCATAACTGAAACCATAAATTCTTTTAAAAATTCAAAGAAAATAATATAATTAACTGCTTTTTTACCATTTTCAATTTGAATATTTTTTGCATCAGAAATAACTTGAAAAATTTCATTATTGTCTTTTTTTAAAGGAATAGTAACTTTTCTTTTTTTATTTAAATTATCTTGTTCTTGAAATTCTTTAATTTTTTCAATAATATTTTGTTCAATAATTTTATTTTTATCAGATAAATATTCTTTAGATAATTCTTGAACAATATATTTAATTACAGTTAATATTGAATATTTAGAATTAATATCATCATCAAGTAAAACAGAATGACATATTACTAAATCAGGATCAAATTTTAAAATAGGAACTGAAATTATTGTTAATATTAAATTTACTAAAAATAAATTTTCAATTTGAGTATTATTTTGATAATTCATTAATTTTTCTTGTATATTTTTCATTAATAAAAAATTCATATTTTGAGTTAATTGTTGTATTTCATCTATTTTATCAAATAAAACATTATCTAATTTTATTGTTTGATCATCTGTTTTTTTTTCTTCTTGTTTATTTTCTGTTTTTTCAGTTTTTTTATCAGTTTGTATAATTCTTGGAATCTCAATTTTTTTATTTAAACTTTCTTCTAACAAATTATCATCATTAAATGATACTGAGTTTTCATTTACACTTTGATTATTTAAATCTTGTTGAATATCTTTTTCTTTTAAATAATAACCATAAAAATCTATATCATATGACATATAATAATTATAATTTTTTAACATATTTGTATCTATGTTTTCGATTAAATTACTTTTATCATATTTTTCATAAATTTTTAAAAATTTTTCAATTGATTGAGTTTGAGGAAAGGATTTATTTCCTAAATATTTTGATTTATCTGGAATATGTTTTAAACAAAAATCAACATAAGGTTTAATAAATTTTTTAACCATTAAATAAGGTCTTTTCTCAAAAAACATATCAAATAATTCATAAGTAATAATATTAATACTCTCCTCACTTTTTGTTAGGTTATTTAATATTTTATAACAAAGTTGACTTGATTTATGATTTGAATAATTAAAATCATCAATATTATCTAATTCATCACATACACTATTGACATCCCCATTTTTATTGTCTCCACCATTTATTAATTGATTCATTTCTTCTTCACATTCAAATTTTTTTTCACATTTTTCATCATTAAATCCAAATAAAAAATTTGCAGTTACATCAATAATTTCATCATTATTACTATATTTTAAAATTGATATTAAATATTGAAAATGTGATCTTGATATATTTGGTTTATCTAATAATTTAGGTTGTATCATTTTTATTAAAAATCTATTAAAGAAAAAATGTTTGAATCGATTTTTTAAATCACGAGAAACAATACAATTTACAATTTTACATAAAAATCGAACATAATCAACCATTGAAAAATAATCCTTAGTCATAATACTAAAACTTCTCTTCATATTTATAGAAACTTCAAGAGTTTCAGTTTCTCTATTTAATTCAAAATAATTTGGTAATACTTCATATAAATTACATAATTTAATAACTAATACTTCAACAAATTTAGAATTAGATAAGTATTGAGAATATGATAATTTATCAAAACTTAAATATACTATTAATGATCTTCTCACATATTTAATAAAATCAAATTCTTCAAATGTTCTATCAAATATAAGTAATAATAATAAATTTGAAAAAATAATAAAATCTTCTTCTTCTTTTAATAAATATTTATTATAAGTAACAATTATAAAATCATCAATTAATTCTGGAACATTTAAAAATACTCTAATTATTTCATTTAATAAATAAGCAAAAGGTTTATTTAATTTGCACTTAATTCCTTTTTCTTTTAAATCGTTTGCTAAATATTGAATTACAAAAATTAAAGAATTAGATAAATTTTTTCTTTTTTCTTTATTTTGTAAAATTTGAGAAAATCTAATTATATGAATTGTAATTGCTAAATATTCTACTATCAAAGGAACTTTTTCTATATTTGAATCATTACAATGAGAACATAATTTTGGAATATAATCAATTCCTAAATTAAAAGTATCTATATTAGAAGTCATTGTAGAATTCAGTATAGTTACATATTTTTTGAGATGGTCTGATAATGATGGTAAATTTATCTCTTTTCCTGTTCTTTTCATATTTCTTTCTATTCCTTCTATTTCTTTTTCTAAAATATTTCTATATGATTTTTCCATTTATTAAATATTATTCAATTTTAATTTATTATATTATCGATTATTAAATTAATATTTAAATAAAAAAATAATTATTCCAAAAAAAGTGAATTATTTGTTTAGATAACATTTGTGAAAAAACGAAAATTTAAATGATATAAAAAAATATATAAAACAAAAGATTTCTTTTTAAAATATAAATGCTTTTTGTAAAATTAAATATTTATTTTTCATATTCATTAAGTAAATCAGAATAAAATTCATAAATATTTTCAACTAAACCTTCAAATTTATTTTTATTCATTATAGTAATTATAAATTGTTTTAAAAATTCAAAGAAAATAATATAATTAATAGCTTTTTTATCCATAAAAGTTTCAGTTTTTTCTTTTCTTTTTTTATTTAACTTATCTTGTTCTTGAAATTCTTTAATTTTTTCAATAATATTTTGTTCAATAATTTTATTTTTATCAGATAAATATTCTTTAGATAATTCTTGAACAATATATTTAATTACAGTTAATATTGAATATTTAGAATTAATATCA
>JAJJLU010004166.1:0-17377 GCA_023807065.1 Isotricha intestinalis | reverse complement strand
CATATACGCATTTTTTAATAACCAAAACTCCAAATACCAAAAAGGCAATAAGGGCAAATATTCCGCTTTCAACCGCAATTTCCAAAGGAACGCAATATGATCCCAGGGCATCAAAGCCTGTTTTCATATAAAGACCATATATTTCTCTGAAATTTTGGTTACCTACGCCTATCCCAAGAAAAACGTTATCTAAAAACATTCTCACGGCTGATTCATAGACATTTAATCTGAAAGATATTGAACTATCCGTGCGAAAAGCAAAAATTGATTCAAATCTTTTAACCCTATTTGATTTCTTTGAAGAACAATAAAATGTTTAGGAATAAATCCAAATGATTAAGTGGATTAAGTGGAAGATATTCATATTAAATTTAAATAAAGAAAATAAATGTTTAATATGATTAGATATAATAAACTTAGGTAGTAATTTTAATAATAAAAAGTATGAAAAATAAGATTCTCACATTAAAAAAAAAATGAAAAAAAAACACATTTAAATAAAAGGTTAAATTTAAATTATAGAAAAATAAAAAAAACAAAAAAAAATTACAAACTAATTTTTCCTTTCAATAAATATATATATATAATAAAAATAAAAATTAATCATAATCTTTTGGGATTCTTTTATCAAAATTAAGAGTTGGAGAAGCCCCAATATCACAATCATCTAAAACAATATCATTTTCTTCTTCTTTTTTTTCAATTTTTTTTTGTTTTTTTTTCTTATGTTGGTGTCTTCTTTTCAAATCCATTAAACCAGAATCTGCAGGTGAAGACATATCAGTTATTCCTGACATAACTTTTAATGTTTCTACTAATTTTCTTAAATCATGATCTTTTGCATATTCTTCTAAATCTACTCTTAAATCTGGTTCTTTTGTTATTATACATTCTTTCATTGTTTTTCTCTCTTCATCTGTTATTAATCCTTCTTTTTTACATTGAGTTATTAATGAAAGTATTTCACTGTATGAATATTTATAATCCATTTTTTTATTATTTATATTTTGCTATTTATATGTGTTTGATTATTTTTTGTTTTTTTATTATTGTTTTTAAATTTGTTTTATGGATTCTGTTGAAGAAAAATCAAATGAATCTCAAACTTCTTTTAAAAAAAGTAATCAATTTCAAAAGACAATAACATCTCAAAGTCAATCTGAAATAATAGAAGAAGAATATGATGATGATTATGATGAAAAATATGTATAAAAACTTAAAATAATTATATAATATAAATAGAGAAATGTAATATGTTGGAATTGTGGGTTTAAAATGTTAGCAGGATATACATGGCCAAATGTTAAATGTCCTAAATGTGAACAAATAAATGAATTACCAATAGATGACATAAAAATAAGTGAATGGGAAAGATTTTTAGAATTAAGATTTATAAAAATAACTTGTTCTAATTGTAAAAAAACAATATATTGTAAAAGAGAAAGTGAATATGTTTCTTGTGATACATGCAATAATATTATGTCTATTATTAAAGAAGTTCCATTAAGACCAACTGTTTATCAACATCAATTTGCACAAAGTGTTTTAATACCTGATGATAATAATAATAAGAATATTCAAAGCAAAACTTTTCTAAGTGAAAATAAGAAATCAAATATTAATGATACTTTTAAACCTTTGTTTCAAACTGTTAGAGATAATCATATTAATCTTCTTTACAAACAAAATAATGAAAATAAAAATAAAAAAAAATAATATATAGTTATTATTAATTATATGAAAAATTTTTTTTTTAATTATTTTTTATTTGAATCAACATGAATTGTAGTAAAATTTTTCTCGATTTTAGAGATTGTTTATGTAATGTTTTAGGACATATAAAAAATGATTATATATATTATGATGCTATTCATAATAATCTTTTAGTTATTATTAATAAAATTGAAGATGTAATTTTGTTTCTTTATAAAGTTGAAAATGAAGATAATAAAGATAAAATAGAAAATGATAGTAAATTATTTGAGTTATTTTATATATTATTTACTATGGAAACAAATACTACTTTTTATGATATTTTTTTTAAATTATTTTTAAAATTTTTAAAAAGACTTAAAAATTATTCTATAAATATTCAAGAATCACATTTTAAAACTTATCATCAATATTATTCTCAAATATATGAATATTTAATTTTGGAAAAAAAATTAGATTATATAGGAGTTGAAAGTGATTTATATGCTACAATAAATTTATCTAAAGTTATTTCTTCTTTATTTTCTTTATTTGAAAAATTTAATTTAAAAAATGATAAAATAAAAAATGAAGAAATACTTCAAATTTTTTTTCAATTTAACCACACAATTTTTTTACTTTCAAAAGGAAATTATTCATATATATATTTTAGTAAAATATTTATAGAAACATTCCAGCAAATAATTAAAAATCCAATTTCAAAAGAAGACATCAATTCATTAGCACAAATAATATTTAATAAAATAATAGAAATATCAAAAATAAAAGATGAAATAGGAGCAAATATAGATAATGTAGAAGAATCATATTATGTTGAAACTTTAATAATTTGTTTAAAATTATCTTGTAAATTTTTAAAAATAAAAGAAAATTGTGAATTACTTAATTATAATAGTAAATTAAATTTAGTTAAATGCTTAATTCAATTAAGTTTTTGGGATAATCCAAAAATAGTAAATTATACTTGTAAAATTTTTTCAAATTTTTTAAAAATATCAATCGAAATTCCAAATTTTTCTTTAAGAAAAGAAATTGAAAAATGTATTGATTTTATTTATTTAAGACATTTTTCTACTTATTATAATTATTTAATTGATGAATTTGATAATCAAGAAAATGAAAATGAAAATAATCAAAATAATCAAAATGTAATTATTTATTCTGAAAAAGATAAAAGAATCAAATTAACAGTTCTAGAAATTATAGGAAGACATTTTAATGATTTAATTTCACAAGATTATTTCTTAGGTATAATTTTTATTTCTTGTGATTTAATGAAAATCAGATTTAAAGTAATAAATGAAATTTTTTCCTCAATTGGAAATTACTTTAAATTGAAAAATGATATGTATGTATATTTAAAAAAAATTTTTAAAATAACATATCAAATAACATTATCTAAAATCTTTCATTTTGTAAAAGAAATAAAACAAGAAGAAAATAATATAATATCAAAATTAGATAATGAATCAGATAAATGGGAAATAATCCAGAAAAAAATAAATGAAGGAAAATTTAAAGACTTATATAAGTTTATATGTTCAGAATTTAACTTAGAAATTTTTGATAGGAAAAAAAATATAAAAGAAGTTCCAGAAAATATAATAGAAAACTATAAATTAATAGCAAAGGAAATATCAATATTAATAAGATATAGTAATTATGTAAATATATCAATATTATATGAAACTTTAGGAGAAAATTATATTTTATCAAAACTCATTTTAGAAGAATATGCAAAAACTTTTGAATTTAGAGGTTTAGATATAATAAGTGCTTATGAATTATATGTTTATACTTTTAATGTTACAGGAGAACAATTTCATATATATAATTTTATAGAACAATTTTCATCAAAATATTATTTAGATAATCAAAATTTAACAAAAGAAAATAATTTTTATTTTATTAGTAAAGATGAAGTTTTTACTTTAGCTTATTCTATTATGATTTTAAATACTGATTTACATAATCCTAATATAAGTACTCATATGACTCCTGAAGAATTTATTAAAAGTAATTTAGCTTCTAATTATTTTAAAGAATTTCCTTTAGAATATTTTAATGAAATTTATCAAAGAATTTTAAAAACTCCTTTAAGGACTGCAAAACCAAGAAGTAAAAATTATATTCAATGTGAAGAAATTTATAGAGATATGAAAAGCTTAATTTTATATACTAAAAAAGATAAAAGAATAACAGACTTAAATTTATTTAATGCTTTAAATAAAAGTGAATTATTAAATTATAAAAATTTTCCTTCTTTAAATTTACTTAATAATATATATTTTGATGGAAATAATGAACAAAATTTAAACTTATTATCTCAAGCTTTATTTGTTTTATATGATGATTTATTTGGATTTATTTTAAATTTACATTATAGTTTTTTTGGAGAAAATGATGAATCATTAATAAATATTTTAGAAACTATTTGTAATATTGCAGTTAAAATAAAACAAAAAGATTATATAAATAAATTAATAACAACAATAAGTTCTTTTTTAAATACAACTAAATCTTCTTCAATATATAATATTTTCTTTAGAATTTCAATGAAATTCAACAAAGATTTTCATAATAATTTAGAGGTTTTTTATCAAGCAATAGAAGATGTTTTAATTCATAAATTAAAAGAAGAAAATAATCCTTTAAGAGAAGAATATACTAAAAGTATTAATGATATTATTTATAAAACTTTTAATGTAATTACTTTAAAAAAAAGAGAAAAAAATGAAAATTCTGGTTTGTTTAATTTTTTCTTTTCTGGTTCTTCACAAGAAAAAGAAATTAATTTTGATGATTTTAGAAATAAAATTTATAAAAGAATGGGTTTAGAAGAAATTAAAAAAGGGGAAAATAAAAAAGAGCAATTAATGGACCTTGATCAAATATTTGATTTAATTAAATCTCAAGATGAAGAATTTATATTTTTTATTACTTTTTCAGCAAGTAAAATAATAGAATTTCAAAATAAAAATGAATTATATATTTCAATCATATTTCTTAAAGAAATGTTAAAAAATATTTCACAAAAAAGTTTTATTAAAATTTGGCCTAATTTATATAATATATTTAAAGCTAGAATGGAATTTAAAAAGGAAAATGAAGATAATCTCTTTGATATGTTATACATAAATTATTTTCTTCATCAAATTATTTCTCAATATTTTACTTCAATTGAAAATGAAGAATATGAACAATTATTAGAAAATTATTCTGATATTGATAATGCAGAAATTCTTTATATTATATTAGAAAATAATGATTCTTTAATAAAAAATGCAAATCAAAATCAAAAAATAATAAATGATAAAATTTTTCAATATTTAATTGAATTGATTTATAAATTATTATTTAAATTAAAGATATCTATTAAAACAGATATTTCAATCTCTTTAGCAAGATTTGTAAAAACAATTGAATTTTTTTCAAATATATTAAAATCCATAAAAGATATTAATTCAATTAAAATAGAAAGTATTCAAATAATAAAAGATATAATAAAATTAATGTTCGATCTTCAAATAACAGAAGTTTTATTAAATAATAATTTCGGAAATAATCAAATTTTTATATTTATTAAATTATTAGCTGATAAAATTATGATTGTTTTATCGGAAATTGATGATGAAAATTGGGATCTATATATTTATTTAAGTCAATTTTGTTTAAAAATTTCTTTAGTTGAAAATGAAGAAATACAAAAGAAATTCTTTAATTGCTTATTTTATTTATTTGAAAAGAAAAAAATACCTTTAGTAAGATATACTCAAATCAATGAATTAATATTAAATTGGTATCCTGCTTTTATGTCATTAAAGAAAAAATATGATAAATTTTTTGAAGATATATTTCAATTTTTCTTTATTTTATTTTCTAATGAAGATTTAAAAACAAATCAAAAAGAAATTGAAAAATTATGGAATTCTTTTTGCAGAAAATATTTAATTTCTTTTGTTGATACTAATAAAAATAATTTTGATAATTGTTTGCCAATTATTAAAAAAAATTATGATGTTGTTCACAAAATTGTTAAATTTTTAAAAGAAGGAAATAATGATATTTCTTGGTGGGAATCTAATAAAAATTCTATCAAATTATATTTCCCTCAAATTGTCGATGAAAAATAAATTATATCGAGTAATATTATTTAATATTTAAATAAGTTTTTATTGTTTTATTTTTTGTGTTTATATATTATTTTTCTAAGTTATTAAATCTAAAATACAATCAATATATAATTGATAATTTAAAAAACTTTATTATTATTATCTTTCTAATAATTATATTATGATATAATTTTAAATAATACAAAGAATTAATATTATTATATTCATTAGTTAATTCTTTAAGTTTGATCAATATATTTATTCTTTTTTCAAATTCACTGAAAAATAGAATTTTTGATTTTAAATTTATCTTTTAATTTTCAGAAAAAATTGAATTAAATAATCTTAATTGAAATTATAAAATACTGAATAAATATGTGAAATTTTCAAAAAGCATAAATTAATTATATCGATATTTTATGGATTTATTATAATAAAAAAAGAATATTAAATTAATTTAAATTCAAATAATAATAAAAAAAAAGAAGAAGAATTTAATATTAAATAAAAAAAAATTAAATGAATAAAATAGATGAAAGATTGGAAAAATCAATTAAAGAATGGTAAAATAGATAAAAGACTAGATGAATTTAATAGTTAATCCAATTGTTGATATACTTTTTTAATATTTATTTGTCAAACATTTGTTGAATAAAAAATAATAAAACTTAAATTAAATCATTTTCTAATATTTTACATAAATCATTTTAATAAATTAAAAAAATTAATTTGAAATATATTTAAAATCGATTAATGGATAATTCAATAGTAAAACAGTAATAAAAAAATTATAAATAAAATATATAGATATATTGACGAAGTACATAGAAAAATAGGACAAAAAATGGTACCTAATAAAACAGAAGAACAATTATTTACAGAACAATTTAAATATTATGATTCAGATGGTTTTGGTGAATGCAATTTAAAAAATTTTCTTAAAAGTAATGAAAGAATTGGAGTTATTCTTTCAAAAACTGATGATTTAGAAAAAGTATTTAAATATTTTGATAAAAATAATAAAGGTTTAATTAATTATAAACAATTAGCTAATGGTATTTTCAAACAAAAAAATATAAAAGATCTTTATCAAAATTCAGAAAATAATTTTATTACTATTTTAGATAAGGCATTACTTGAAAGAGGTCAATGTAAAATACTTTTTAATTTAATTAAATCATTTCAAATTTTTGATATTAATTATACTAAAAGAATAAATATTGATGATTTTTTAAAAGTAATAAATGGATTAAATTTAAGAATTTCTTTAAATGATATTCAATATTTATATTCCTCAAATTATTTATTTAATAATGAAATGATTAATTATCAAAATATAATACAAAATTTATTAGAAATTTATTGGAATTCTAATAGAGATATTTTATCATATAAATTATTTAATATATTAACTAATAATGAACAAAAAATATTTTATTTTGACCAATTGAAAAATATTTATAAAAATACTAATTTAGATCAATATTTAAATTGGGAAATTGAATCAGTACTTGAGCAATATAAAAACATCATTAAAATTTATGAAGGCACTCAAATAATTCCAAAAGTAATTAAGCAATTTATATTATATTTTGGTTATGGAATAAGTGATGATAATTATTTAGAGGAATTATTATTTAATTTAAATAAAATATATAATAAAGATTTATTTAATAAAAAAGAAGAAAAAAAAGAAATCCCAAAAAAAAAGAAAATTATTTATTCTGAAAATTCCGTAGAAGATGCTTTATTAAAATTAAGGAAATATTTATGGAGATATGGTAGAAAAACTTTATTTAACTTTATTATAAATTTTCGATTTTATGATAAAGAAATAACTAAATTTATTACAAGATATGATTTTATTAAATTATTAAAATCATTTTCTTTTTTTTTAGATGAATTATCGATAGATCTATTGTTTGAAAGATATGGAAATGAAACTAAAGATGTTATAAATTATGAAAAATTATTAAAATCTTTATCAGCTTTTTCAACGAATCAAAAAAGAGAATTTGCAATTTTAGATTGTTATGAATCAATAAAAAAAAGAGCAAAAGATAATTTAAAATCAATTGATATTCCATATCTAAAATATTTATATAATGCGAATAATAATTTTTTCAATCCAGATGAATCTTTAAATAGAATTGATTTTTATGATAGTTTAGAATTATACCATGGTTCATATCATTTTTATGGAATTGAAAAATTTTTGCCAGAAGAATTTTTTGAATTTTATAGATTTATTTCTATTATCATTGAAGATGATGAAACTTTTATTAATATGTTAAATCAAGAATGGAGCCCTAGATTATTTAATAAATCTAATGTTTCTGATAATATTAAAGAATGTAATTTTGTTGAAAAAAAAAATGAAATTCCTAAAATGAAAAATAATATTGAAGAAAATAAAATAAGTTTAAATAAATCAAAAGATTATAATAATGATAATATCAATAATCAATTAATTAAAGATAATGATGATTATACTAAAAATTTAAACAATAATGATTCAATTGAAAAATTAAGAAATATATTAAAAAAAAGAGGTGTTAGAGGATTATTATATCTTCAAAAAGAATTAACATTAAAATCAAAAGATATAAATAAAATAACATATGATAAATTATTAGAAGCTTTAAATTCCCAAAGAATATTATTAAATGATAATGATAAAAAAAAAATATTTAATCAATTTAGCAATCAAGGTTATTTAGATTTTAATAAATTTATAAGAGAATTTAAAAAAGAATTATCAACAAATAAATTAGAAATAGTAGGAAAAGTTTATGAACAATTAGATAGTGATAATAATGAAAAAATTCCTTTAATAACAATTAAATTATTATATAATTCAGATAATCATCCTGATGTTATAAATGGAAAAATTAATTCAGAAGAAAAAATGTTAGAATTTATTGATTGTTTTGAATTAAATTTAATTTTATTAAATCATCAATATAATAAAGATAATAGTAATTTTATTGATTTCGAATTATTTGCAAACTTTTATGAATATGTAGCTTTTATATATGAAAATGATAAGGAATTTGAAAAAATATTAGAATCAACTTGGAATTAAAAATCATTTTTTTTAAAATTAATTAATATCATTTATTTTATTTAATTATATCTTCTTAAAATTGAAAAAATTATTTATGAAATTTTTAATTCATTTCTATTTCTGAAAATAAATTATAAAAAAACCAAATCTTCAATATAAAATAAAAATCATATAAGAATAAAAATAAAACAATAAAAAATCATATATAAAAAAACCAAATAAACCTTATTCATCATTTTGATCAAATTCAAAATTATTAGTAGCAACAATATATCCACTTTGTTTCGTATAATATTTCAAATTATCACTATTTAATTCAGGTTGAATTTCTCCAGAAAGACTTTCTTCTGAATTTTCGCATTTAGCTTTAGCTTTAAAAGGTTCATTTAATTTAATTCTATTTCCTACTCTCATATAAGTATCATATTTCTTTAATTTTAAAGGTGGAACATCACCTTCTTCAAGAGAATTAATATTTTCAAAAGTTAATTCAGTTTTAATATGAGCCTCTTTTTTCCCTTTATTTTGAATATAAAAAAATCCATATGCTGTATTCATAAATCTATTTCCTGTAAACATTGCTATTGATAAATTAAATCTATCTTGATATTTTGATAATGTTTCAACTTTAGTAATCATTATTGATTTTAATAAATCTAAAGTTAAATCTGGATTACATGAACATATTTTAAGATCACATGAACTACCTATATTTAATCTATATTTCCTTGGTGGTATATTTTGAGTTTTATAATCTACATGATATAATAACACATATTCTCCTTTTTCTAATTCACTTGA
Source organism: Isotricha intestinalis (assembly GCA_023807065.1). Classification (NCBI taxonomy): domain Eukaryota; phylum Ciliophora; class Litostomatea; order Vestibuliferida; family Isotrichidae; genus Isotricha; species Isotricha intestinalis. The sequence goes on along the minus strand of JAJJLU010004166.1, from coordinate 7,684 downwards.
TAATACTTCATTATGTGAGGAATTAACATATAAAAATTGCTTTCCTTTACATTTTGCTAAAATTAAATTTGAAATTACATTCTGTTCTGGTGTTATTTTCCTATGAAAATGAAAGTCTTTTACTCTTAAACTTATATTTACTATTCCACCTTTTTCCATTTTAATTTTCATAACATTAATATTATCAGCATCTTCTTTGGGAATTTGAAAAGAACATGATTTATAAGGTCTAAAAGGTACACAAATACAAACATTAGTAAAATATTTAATAAAATCCTCATAAGTCATATGAAATAAACCATCATCACTTTTTTTTTCAAATTTAAAAAATTCTTTATTTTCATCATTCCATTTATCAGAATCATCACTCCAATCTCCATTCCATTCTCCTTTTCCAAAAGGATTAATTAATTTTAATAATTTAATAGTATTTTCTTTATTTTCTTTATCAGTTTTTTGAAAAGCTTGTCTTAAACAATAAGTATGATCACTTTTTAATCCTTTCTCACTTAATCCTTCTTTATTAGTAGTAGTACAAGTCATAATACATTGAAAAGCATCAGAATCTCTAATATTTTTCCAAAAAGTTTTTGTATCTTCTTTTTCAATTTCAATAGGAATACAAGCAAAAGGAGTTAAAGTTTCAAAAACTTCTCTAGGATTTCCAGTACAAATATTAATATAACCTCCATTAATTTTTGCCCAAGCTTTTTCTAATAAAATTCCCCATAAACAATTATTTTTTGTATTTGCTCCAATTGGTTCATTTGTTCCTTTTTTAACAGGAATCATATCATCTAATAATACTATTTTCCAATCACCATCTATATTTAATCCTATTTCAATTGATCCATTATTATCTGGAAGTGATATAGTTTTAAATAATTGAAATACTAATAAAGGAAATTCACTTAACGCATTTAATACAGATATAAAATATGCATTTGGGATATGTGAACCTAATATTACATCATCCCATTTTATTTCGTCATTAAATATTTTTGAATCTTTCCATACTTCTTTTATATGTTTCCATTCAATGTCATTTTCAGTTAATTTACATAATTCAGTATTTTTTTTCCTTCTTTCTTCACTTGGATCTACAAAATTTCCTTCATATTTTCCAAAAAAAGAATCGTTGTTTGGAGGAAAACGAGTATCAGAAAAATTAGATGAACTTGGAGCTTGTTTTTTATAATAATTTGTGTTTGATGTTATGAAGGTGTTTAAATTTTGAGATAAATCTGGTTTTGAATCTTTGTTATAAGCTGTTCCATATGTTATTTTATGAGAATTATCATTTTGAGCATATACTTCATCAGATGTATCTGGCTCTTCTTCATCATCTTCTCTTGTTTTTGATCCACCACAACCCATTTTTTTATATATGTTTTTTTATGCCAGTTATAGTTTTTTTTTTAATTAAGTTATTGACGTTTTTAATTTTTTTTAATGTATTTTTGTTATATTTTTTATTTGCTAAATGATAATTAATAAAATGAATAAATAATAAATATTTTTTTAATATTATTAAACCCTAGAATTCGATTCAAATTTGTTTTCTTGTTATTCATAAGAAATAAATTTCTTTTAAGTTCTATTAATTGAGAAACAAAAAAAACAAAAGAAAGTTTATAATGTCAACTTTATTTAAAATATAAAAATTCAATTAAAAAGTCCACCATATTTTCAATTAATAATATAATAATATTTTTAATTGATTTAAATTATAAATAAAAAACATAAAAAAAAATCAAAATAAAAAAAATTAATCAATTTCTGGTAAATTTTTTTTATTTTCTTGAGTTTTATTTTCCTCATTAGAAGTAATATTAAAATCATTTTTAGTTTTAGGTGAATTTTTCTTATTTAATCTATCAAAATCATATTTAGCCCAAACTTTAGTTTCCATAATACGATATAAATCTTTATAATTTTCTTTATGATCTACTCTGTTAATATTATATTTTTCCATTTTTTCTTTATATTCATTAATTTTCTCTTTCATAGAATTAATTTGATTTTGATATTCAATAATTTCGGCATTAAGACTACTTTTTATTTTTTTTTGAATATTCTGATTCATAACTCTTTGTCGTTCTTCTTCTCTTAATAAAGTTTCGCATATTTTATTCATTCTATTTAATCTATGTGAATTAGAATTAATTAAATCTTTCAAAGTAATAGGTTGTGGATTTTTACTTTCATTTAAATATCTAATTAATCCCATTTTATTAGGATTTATTTTAGCACAATTTAAAACATCATCAAAATTCTCAAGTTCTGTTTTTGGATGATAAATACTTCTAAATTTAGTTTCATCAATTCTACTTAATTTATCTTTCATTTTCCTATCTTTTATTATATTTAATTTCATTTCTGTTATTTTATTATTTGGAATTATATCTCTAAAAGAGTAATATCTTTGGTTTAAAAAAGATGAATTTTCTGTTTTGTTTTTATTATTTACTAATGAAGGAAGTTGAAAATTAGAATCAATTATATTTGATGATGTATCATTATCATCATAATTATTAGCAAAACTTTTTGGAAATGATATTTTGGTTGTTGTTAATTTTAATTCTTTTGCATTTTTTAATTCATTTGGAGTTAAATTTTCTATATCAAAATCAATTTGAGTTATATTTCTTCTTGATCTTTTTGTATCATTTAATAAGGAATATGTATTTGAATATAAATTTCTGTTATCTGAATCTAAACTATTTTTTTTTCTGTTATATGAAGTTAAATTCTTTCTTCCTATTGATTGAGATGATAAAGGATTGTATTTATTCATTTCATCTAATTCATCTACTACTTCAATTCCATGTCTAGTTACGATTATTCTCATTTTTTTTTGAAAAATAAGTTATATTTAAAATTTATGAAATTTTTAGTTATTATTTATTTATTTTTAATTAATTTGATTGAATTCAAAATATGGATAATATACATTCTCTCAATAAAAATAAAGTTGATAATATAAATACAAAGAATTGGAATATTAAAATAATATTTATGATAAATTAATGAAAAGATTAATAATATTAATATTCCCGGAAATTTCAATTTAAGGAATTTAATGGAAAAATCAATGTTTAAAGATTTATATTAAATTATATATTCAATGAATAATTTCATTGTTTACATTAAAATAGACAAATTAAATAGATTTTTAATTATTGATTTAAAATAATTTCATAAATGAAAATCCTTAAAAGTGATTCTAATTATTTTATAAAAACTTTAACAAATGGAAAATTAAAATCTTCATCAAAAAAAATTCTTTAATAAAAATTTTAATTAATCTAATTATTATTCGAATTGTACAATAAAAAATTAAATTTTAAATAAATGGATAACACAGAATTAAGTCATTTTACAGTTGATGAAATAACTAAATCATTAATAAATGAAGATGATAATGATAATGAAATAATAGATAATTATGGTTATGAACCAATTGAAGAAGATAATGAAAAAATGAAAAATGTATTTATTGATAATTCTTTTGGAAATGCAGAACCTAATAACAAAGAAAATTATAATGAAATGAATAAAGAAAATGAAAATAAAAATGAAAACAATAATGAGGATAATATGATAAATTTTAATGAAAATATAAATAATAATAATAATGAAGAAAAAGAAGATAAAAAAATTAATAATAATCAAGATGAAAATTTAAATGAAAACATTGAAAATAATAATAATCCTGATAAAACAATATTTAGTAAAATCGCAGAAGATATGTATTTAAAAATAATTCAAAACAATAAAAAAATTTATAATTATGAAGATTTTATAAATGATCAATATTTAGCAATTTATTCTGATAAAATTAACAATTGTGATAATAATCAAATTATAAAAAATTTTTTAAATAGAAATAAACAATATTTAATAGATAAAAATACAAATAAAAAAACAGTTGAATATAGAGTAGATCAATTATTTAATTTTAATTTTAAAAAATATTCCCCTAAACAAGCAGATAAAAAAATAAAGCATTTTAATAATAAGCAAATAATATATAATAATAAAAAGAAAAAAGACATTGAAGAATTATCAAAAAAATTAAAAGAAGAAAGACTAAAAGACTATTTAAATAATCCAAAAATTAATAAAAACAATTTAAATTATTTAAAAAAAAAAGTTAAATATGATTTTAAAAAAAGATCAAATAACCTCTTTAGGAATAAATCAAATAATAAAAATGAAAATATAAAAAATAAAAAAATGAGTGATAAAGAAATAAATAATTTAGTAAATAAATTATATAACGAAGGAAAAGAACACAAATTAAAAAATTCAAAATCAAGTGATGATTTTTATAAAACTAAAAAAATAGAATCATATACAAATAAATCAACAAATAAAATGTTATTTAATAATTTTATAATACAATATCAAAAAGAAATTAAAAATATTATTTCAATTTCTTATTCAAAAAATCCAATTATTACATTTGATAATTTTAAAATTTTATTATTTCATATGCATTTTATAAATGAAGATACTGAAATAAATTTAATAAAAGATATTTGGAAAGAATTAACTTCTTTTTCTCCTTCAAATCAAAAAGATAGTGATTTAATATTAATTTTTTTTTTGTGTTTTAATAATTTATATAAAAATGATATTGAAGATTTGATTAAAAGAACTTTAAAATGGATTGATTTTCAAAAATATAATAAATTAATTAATAAAAGAAAAGAATTAGAAAATAAATATAAAGAATTAAGACTTAATAGAAATCAATATTATATTGATTTAAAAAACCAAAAAAATAAAGAATATTTAGAACAAAAATATTCAATTGAACAAGATAATAATTACTCAAAAAGTGTTGATAAATTTATAAATATTAAAAGAAAAAAATTAAGTGAATCTTATAATTTAATTTTAGAAGAAAAAAGAAATAAATTAGAAGAATTAAGAGATGAAAATGAAGGAAAACTTTTAAAAGATTGTACTTTTATTCCAAAAATTAATAAAAATTATAAACCTTTAAATCATTCAAAATCCAATAATGTTATCCTTAAAAAAAATTTAGATAAAAAAGAAGAAAATGAAAATCAAAGTTTAAATTATTATAATTCAAATTTAAATGAAAAAATTTTTAATAAACATCCAATCGTAAATGATTATAGTTATCAACAAGAAATATTTAGATATAAAAATGCAAGAAATTTAAGAAATGAAAGAAATAATATTTTATTTAACTCAAATAATTATAAATCTAGTGATTTTAGTTTACATAAAGATATGGTTTTTCATAATGAAAAAAAATTTTATAAAGATACATTTAATAAATTTAATACTGTTAATAAATCAATGAAAAAAGAACCTTTAATTAGTTTAGAAATTCAAATTAGAAATAAAAAAGATATTTTAAATTATTATAAAAATGAAAATGTTGATAAAGTTGTACAAAAATTTGTTAAAAAACATAATTTAACTAATGAATCAAAAAGACAAATTAAAGAAGCATTAGAAAAAAGATTAGAATTATTATAAATATAATTTTTATACATTATTTTTTTTTAAAAGTCATTACTTTTAATTTATTAATTTAAAAGTTTATATATAATTTTAAAATTGTATTTCTTTTATATATAGCTTTTGAATTCAAATTTAACCTAATTTAAAATTGTATCTTTTCATTTCAGTAAATGAAATTTACAAAAAATAAAAAATAATTTATAAATTAAATCAATATTAAAATTTTCAAATTGATAAAAGTTTAATGTCTTCTTCTTGTATTTTTTTTTCTATTTTTAGTTCTTCTAAAATCCTCTTCATCATCATCCTCATCATCGTCATTATCATCATCCTCATTATCATCATCATCATCATTATCATCATTATTATCATCATCTTCTTCTTCTTCATCAGATTCTTCTTTAAATCTTCTAGAACTTTTTCGAGAAGTTTTAGAAACTTTACTATATTTAGTAACATTTTTCCTATCATTTTTTATATCTGTTGGATATGTTTCTTCGTCTGGAATAAAATAATCTGGTATTGGTTTTCTTTCTAATTTCTCACCTGTTAATTGTTGATATTGCTTAATTCTATCTTCTCTTTCTGTTCTAATATCAACTCTTTGTAATTTAATCTGCATTATTTGAGATTCTAATTTTTCCTTCGCTGTAGCACATCCCATTTTATGCTTTTGATTATATAAATATACTATTTTTATTTATTTATAAAAAATAAAATCAAAACAAAAAATGTAATAATCAAAGAATATTGAAATTTTAGAAATGGATAGAATTTCATCAAAATAAGAATTTAACAAAAAAAATATTAGTATTTGTTGCTTATTATGGTAATGCAGAACCGATGATGATGTAGATTTTATTAATTTTTAAACAAAATAATTTTAGGAAAATTTACTAATAAAATGCATTTTACTGTTTTGGATTTAGGTAATTCTACTTTTCGTAAATTTAATATTCCAGGATAATTATTATGTAAAAAGTTTTCAAACAATATGATTAAATTATGTGATCTTAGTTTAAGTGATGGTCACACAATATTAATGAAGATTTTAGAAATTGGATAAGTAAAGTTAAGAATCTTATTTATTTTTTTATATAGAATGTTTATATACATTTTATTTATAATATTGTTGACTCATAAAATACAACATTTTTTTCCTGAATTTATTCTATATTAACTTTATTATTTTTTCTAATATATTTTCCTATTTCTTTTTTAATTTATTTTCTAATTCAATATTATTATAATTTTCATTAGTTTCATAATAACTAATTTCTTTATTTGATTACATATCGTTATTAATATTATTTTTTTCTTTATTAAATTCTTTCTTTACAATAAAACTTATATTAAAATAATTAATAGGTATTCTTTTATTATTGAGATTAATTCTATTATTATTTATTTCAATTATATGTTCTCTTTTAATATTATTATTTTTATCTATAATATAGTATAATAGAGGATTATTTTTCTTTTTTTATTTATTTCTTTTTATCTTTTTTTGAATTTCCACATCAAAGAATAATATTATTAAACTTATATTATTGTCAATTAATATAAATAGTAATAATTACAAATCTATTATCATTTTAATCAATTAATATTAATTAGTTATTTATTTATTTTTTTATTCTTTTTTCTCTGAATTTATAAAAGATGAAAAAGATGAACTTGCATCAATAAAGGGATTTTTTTCATCATATAATTTTTTTATTATATTTTGTTTTTCTTGTTTTTTTCTTTCTTCTTCTATTTTTAAATTATCTGATATTTCTTCTTTAGTATTAATTTGAGGTTTTATTTCATTCTTTTTTTCTATAGTTTCAAAATTTGAAGTTTTTATATTTTCTAAAAAATTTGTAAGTTTAATTTCTAAATTTGTTGTTTTTAATTCTATTTTTTCTTTAAATTGTGAGTAATTTTTATTATTTTCATTATTTATTTTTTTTAAATTTATATTTTCTTTATTTATTCTTTCTAACTTTTCTTTTAGAATTGTATTTTCAATTTGTAATTTTTTATTATTTGAAGATAAATCAATTTTTTCATTTTGTAATTTCTTAATTATTTCTTTTAATTCCAAAATTTCTTTTTTATAAAATTTACATTGAGTTTCTAATTCTTTTTGTTTAATTTGCATTTCCAATAAATCTTTATTATTTTTAATACTATT
>JAJJLU010004165.1:0-17408 GCA_023807065.1 Isotricha intestinalis | reverse complement strand
TGATTATGATGATTTTGAAATTTGTGAGCAATTAAAAGAAAAAGAAAAAATTTTTCAAATTTTAAAAATTCCAAAAAATAAAAAAGAATATATAAATAAAGAAGAAATAAAAACAAATTTAAATGAAAAATTATTAAATTTATTTTTAGGAAATAAAAGAAATATATCAGAAACTAAGATAAATTATGAAGAAATGTATAATAGTTTAAATGGAATAAATAATTTTGGAATTGAACCAAATAAAATGATAGAAATAGAAAAATTTATTAATTTTTGTTTAGATTCGAATGATCCTTTATATTTATTAAAATATTTATATATTTTTATACAAATAATTTAATTTTAAATCAACAATTTAATTTATTTGACTTAAATAATTTTCCTTTATCAAATATTAATAATAATTTATTGAATTTAAAGAATAATAATTATTTAAATGATAATTATAATCAATGTAATAATGATATAAAAACTTCTTCTTCAAGTTCTATTGATAATGATAAATTTAATAGTAATTTTAACAAATATTTTTGTGGTGATTATAAAAAAATAAATAATGGTAATGAAGAAAATATTTTTTTAAATAATACTAAGAGTCAAACAATTCCTTAATCTTTAATTTTGTTTATTGTATCAATTATATCATCATTATTATATTTGCAATTGAATAATTCATCAAATTTAAGTTTATCTTTTTCATTCATAAAAATATTTTTGAAATTTTTAGGAAAATTAAATTTTGTTATTTGAACATCATCAGTAAATTAAAGAACTTAAAAATAACATTTTTAGTAAAAAACAATATATTATTTTCTAATTCATTAATCTCTCCAAATTTACTAAAAGAATATTTATTAATTATTTCCTTATTATAATATTGTTTAGGAAATTTATTAAAATATAAGTCTTTAGAACATTTATTAAAAAGACTTTCATAATCATTAATAATTTCAATTTTTTCAGAATATGAACAAAAAATTGGATCAATGTTTAAATCATTTTCATTCATTTTCATAATATAATCATATTCAATAATATATTCTGGTTCAATAATTCCTTATTTTATAATAATAAAAACCAATATTACTATTATTTAATATTATTTTTGAAATTCCTTTATTTGTTCTTATATTATTTAATGAACTTATTATATCATTTATATCTTTGAATATTTTTTTTGTTCTACAATTAATGTTTCAAAGTTAATACACTTACAAATCACACAAAATTTTGTATTTTTTGATTAATGATTATTAATATCTAATTGATCAATATATGAAAAATTATCTGTAATATATATTTCTTTTTCCTTTTCTGGTTGTTCAAATAATAAATAAAACAAACTTCTAGAATCAGATTTTTCTTTAAGTAATATTAAAAAGAAAAAATCAAAATATTTTTTTTCATCACCAAATTTACCATTTCTATCAATTAAATTATAATAAAGAGAATCAAATAATATTTTAGATTTTTTATTAGTTATTTTAAATATTTTTTTACATTTAATATTTTCAAAATTATTAGTATAAAAATCTTTTGAAATTTTCATTTTTATTAAATCAATGCAAGTTTTAACCCATTTATAAACAATATATCCAGGTTCAATTTTAAAATTTGAACTTGATTCTAATTCATAAAAATTAATTACTATATTTAAATCATTTAATTCAGAAATATATTGTTTAATAATTTTAAATCTTTCATTTATTATTTCAATTATTTTTAAACATTTTTCTTTTTTTCTTCTAATTCATCTATTTCTTTATATATTTCTTCTATTGATGCATTATTTATTGCTAATAAACTTTCTTTTTCATATCTATTTATCATTTCTTTTTTTTGACTAAAATAATTACATTGTTGTAATTTCATATTTATTAAAAATAATTTATGTGTAAAATTTGAAAAATCATTTTTGTAATTTTGTGATTTTGTCTGATTTTATTTTTACATAATAAATTTCTCTTTATAAACATATTTTCAATTTCTTTTCTTTCTTCAGGAGAAATAATAATTTGAACTAAAGTGTTAATATTCGGGAAAATATTAATTAATAGAGATCTATAATTTGAATAATGACAGATAGGATTTTCCCCATAATTAATATCACTTTAATCTTTTTAATTTATTTAATTTTCGAATATTATAAATATCTTTTAAATCAATAATAGAATATTTAAAAAATTAATATTTTTATGCTTTTCAACATCATCTGGTATTTTTTCTATTAAATTATTTACCAACCATAAATTTTCAATACATTAAATTTTCTAATATTTTTTTTTATTATTTTCTTCATATTTGAAATTGGATTTTCAATTTTTACAATTTGATTATAATTTAAATTTAATTCTTCTAAATTTGTTAATAATTTTATACTTTTCATATCAGTAATTTGATTTTCATTTAAACATAAAAATTTCATTGCCTCTTTATTTTGAATATTATTTATTATTGATTCAATATTTGTTATTGATTCATTTAATTAATGAAGTCTTTTTTACAAAAATACTTAAATCTGATATTTTATGAAAATCATGAAAATCGCCTAAAACAAATTCTACAAATTCTTTTTCTTCATCTTTTAATTTTTTTTATATACTGGAATTGATGTAATTTTTATAATACCTTGGTTTTTTTTTATTTTTGTTTTTTAGTATTTTTTTTACTATTGGTTGTTGTATTATTTCTATTGTTTCATTATCTTCATTATCATTCATTTGTGTTGTGTGAGAATTTATTGTTCCACTTACTAAATCTACTCGTTTCATTTTATATATTATTCATATTTAAAATTAAATTATTATTATTTATTTATCTTTTATATTCCTGTTTGAATTTGAATTAATTATTTTTATATGATTAATTAATTCAAATTAATTTTTTTATTTTATTTAATAGATTTAAATTTATATTCAAATGAATGAAGTAATTGAATATATAATTGATAATGAAAAATTTCAAATTGAAAATAATATAATGATTTTAAAAGAAAATAATAAAAATAATAAAATAATAAAATGTTATAAAAGTTTTGATAATATAGGTTCTATAATTGCAGAAAAGTTAAATATAATAAAAATTAATAAGGAATTTTGGTTAAATTTTATAAATTTAATTTACATAAATTTAAATGAAAATAAAATATTTAAATTTCCAAATTATCTTTTTGATTTATCAAATTTAAATAAATTGAGTCTAAATAATAATTTTATTACTTTAATCCCTCATAATATATCACAATTAAAAACATTAGAATATTTTTCAATCAACAATAATAAAATAGAATTAATCCAAAATCCTTTAATTAAATTAATAAATTTAAATTATTTAGATATATCATATAATCAAATAAAGGAATTACCAATTGAATTAGGTTTAATGAAATCACTTAATTCATTAAAAATAATAGGAAATAAAATTGAAAAATTACCTAATGCATTAAGTCAATTATCCTCAATTAAAAGAAATTGAATTTTAATGGTTTAATTATATTAATAATGATCTCAATATAATTTATAATAAAACTTTATTATTATTCAAATCTTTATTTAATAAAAAACAATTATATTGTGATTTCAGTGAATTTATAGAAAAATTAATAATGATGAAATAGAATATACTTTAATATTATATTCATCAATTCAAAATAATTTTATTGGATTAGTAAAAAATATTATCAAATAATTCAGAGAAGTATAAAATTAATTTAATTCAAAAATATAAAGATAAAAAACCACCTTTACTTCATGCACTTTCTTTTCTGAAAATATTAATGAAAAAATACCAAAAATAATTTTTAAAAATTAAACTTAGAATTATTCTCAAAAAATGAAAAATTTAATTATTTAATAAAAGCAATTCTTACAAAAATATATATTTAATAAAAAAAATATTAAAAACAATTAATGATGAAAATGAATTAATAAATGATTCACAAATGACATCATTTCATTATATATTTTCAAACTTTGATAATGAATTAGCAAAATCAAAAATAATTTTTTAATAAATGTTCAAATAAAATATTAAATCATATAAGTAATGAAGGATGGGGTGTAATACATGTTACAACAAGAAGACAAAGTCATGAATGTTTAAAATGGATTATTCATCAAAATAAAAATAATAAATCTAAAAAACAATTTTATTAATTTAAAAGGAAAAGAAAATTGGACTCCATTACATCTATCTTTAAATACAAATAATATACAAATTACTAAATTGTTATTTGAAAATGGAGGGAATGTTTTAATAGAAAGACTTGGAATAAAACTCCTAGAAATGTTTGTAGTGAAAATAATATTCCTAATCTTATTTCTAAATTATTAATTTCTGAAGAAGAAAAATATTTATATCAAAAATATAATAATAATGAAAAAAAATATGAAATTGTTAACAAAAATAAAAAAAGTATGAATTATAATTCTTCAAGAGCTAATATTAATTATTATAAAGATACTTTTGTAAATAAAGATTCTTCTCTTTTTGAAATATGTGAATCTATTAATAATTTAAGTTTCTCACTTCTTACTCCAATTGTTAAAAAATATTCAAATGAAGATATAGCTTTGTTTGTTGAAAGAACTATATCTAGTTTTGATTTATCATTAAATAATAAAAAAAATTACTTTTGTATTTCTGCTTTTAGTAATTTATCAATTTGTTTAAAAAATAATTTAATTATCAATGTTTATAATATTTATTAAAAAAAGAAAAAATTTGTGATATTATTAAAAATGATATGTTAAATTGTATTAATATTTTAAGTAAAATCAATCCATTACATTCAAAAACTTTGAAAATGAATAATGCAGCTAAATTTCCAATAATTAAAAATAAAAAAAAATATGAATATTATTAATATAAAAAAAGTAAAACAACAAAATAAATAATTAAATGAAGATGAAAGTATGGAAAATATATCAAATTCAGAAATGAAAAGTCAAAGATCAATTTCAAATTTATCAAATGAAAGTTGTAATATATTAGATTCAATTTCTCAAATTTCTCATTATGATGGATTAAATAAAATTACAAAGAAATAAAAATATATATTTTTAAAAAATTAAAATTTAAATTCAATAAAATAAATTATTTTAAAATTCTAAATATTTTCTTTGATGTAGTCAACACATTCTTCCGTTTCTCTTATTAAATTTATCAATAAAAACAGAACCTAATTTATCAAAAAGAACTAAATCTTTTTTATCATCAAAATAAAATAAAATTATTTCATTTTCAAGTACATTTTCATCTTTATATTTAGTATTACTACCTTTATATTTTCTTCCCCATTTATGTCTAATAAACTTAAATAAAGTTTTAACTTTTGAAGGTTTAGTTCTACCATATTTATAATAATCTTGAGCATCATCTTCACTTTTTTTAGCTTTAATATTTAAATTTCTTCTTAATAAAGGATAAATATGAAAAATTTTTTGATTACTTAATAAACACATAAATTTTGCTTCTTGCTCAAATTCAATTCCAATTATTTTAACATTACCATATCCTCTCCATAAATATTTTCTTGCATTATAACTTAATAAAGAATAAATATTTATTTTATCACCTGAACCAGAAACAACAGCTAAAAATTTACATAATGGTAATATTGATATATATTAAATTTTATCAAAATCTGAACATAATGTGTGTTAAGTGTATAATATTTTCTTTTTTTTTATAATTTTTCATTTTTATTTTATATATTTTTATTAATTTGTTTTTTATATTTTAAATATATGCTAATATTATTTTCTCTTTTATTGAATTTATTGATATAAATCCTTTTTTTCCATTTATATCTGTAAATTGATATAATAGTTTTAAATCTATTAAATAAAACATTAATATTTTATAATGGAGAATTATAAATAATGTATTTTCTACAATTATTACATTATATATTTTGTCTTCTAAATCATTTGGATTCTAATTGATTTTTATTTTTGCTATTTTTTCTTTAGTTTGAATATTATAAAAAGTAAGTTCATCATCATAAGGAAAATTTTCATTTCCTTTTTTCCCTAGAATTACACAAATATTACTTCTATAGTATGAATAGCATATATCAATATTTGATAGTTCATCTCATAAATCATCTGCAAATTCTTTAAAATTGTTTGTATCAAAATAATTAACTTTTCCTTTTTGAATTAAAGATAATATGGATTTATCAGCATTAAGAAAACATTTTTCAATATTTAATTCTTCATTAATTTCAATGAAATCATCTATTAAACTAATCATTGGATTTAAATTAAATATAAAGTATAAAATATTTTTATTGCTTTAAAGAATTATAAACCATGTAACATTTTAAAAAAATTAGTTTATAAATATATTATAAATTCAATGGGCCATGGTGAATTAAAAAAATATATAACTTCTTTATATGCTTTTGATATTAAACATAATGATTATGTTGATTTAAGTGCATTAAATAAATTTTTTGAATTATTAAAAGTTGATATTTCTGAAAAACAAATTAAAAAATTAATGAATACTGCTGAAGGAAAAAAATATTTAAATTATACTGAATTTATTATATGTTGTCTTAATTTAAAAGAAGTTTTAAAAATTGATAAATTAGAATCTGCTTTTAGGTATTTTGATATTAATAATGATGGTTTTATTGATGCAAATGACATTAAAAAAGATATGTTGAAATTTGGGAAAAAAATATTAAATGATAATGATGTAAAAAAAATAATTAAAGAAGTTGAAAAAAATGAAAATTATTATATTTCTAAAAAAGATTTTTTTAATTGTTTTAATAATATATAATATGAAATAAATAATATTTTATATTTAAAAATTGATTGTTTTAATTATTAAAGTAAATCAAAATTGTTTATATAATTTGTATAAAAGAATTATATAGATATAAATAAACATAAATTTGTTTTATTATTTTTTATTAAAAGTATTAAATGAACAACTGATTAAAATTACTTAATTATATTATTGTTTTTTAAAATAAAAAGCTAATAAGTGCAATCAACTTATATTATATTATATACAATTTAATAAAATATATTTATTTCCATAAATCATTTCTTTCTGTTTTTAAATAGCCATAACTTTTTCCAACTGTATATGACAAAAATGCATTATCTTTTGATGTTGTAGTATAATATTTTGGAATACTATATCTCATAAAATAATTATCATTTGTTTCTATTGTTAAATCTTTTTTTTTTCTAAAAATAGTTCCATTAAAAACTTTTTCTCATTTTTGAATTTTTTAGGTGTTGAAAATATGTTAAAAGTATTTAAATTATTATTTGGTTCTGTATTTATTTTTTGATTATTTTTAGGAAGGGAAAATTGATATAATGTTCTTTCATTTTGTGATTTATTATTATTATTTTTATTTTCATTAATTATATTCTATATCTTTTATTCATTATTTTTGGAGTATATTTTTCTGAATTATTTAAATTTATATTATTATTTAGATTACTATTATTACTCTCATTGTTAGTTGTTAATTTAATACTTTTTTGTAAATTATTTTTTGTTAATTGAAATATATTTGTATTTTCTCTTTGACTATATCTTGCTTGTTGATAATTATTTTCATGTGTTAAGTTATATGATTTTATATTATATTTTTTTGATTTATATTTACAGATTTTTTTTTTTTAGTTATAAATTTGTGTCTTTAATTGAGTTGACTCATTTTTATTTTCTATATTGGTTTTGTCATTTGTATTATTTTTTTGTGATAAATTATTTAATTCATTATTTTTATTCATATCTTTGTTATTATTTTCATTATTAATAATATTATTATTAATTCAGAATCAAAAAATAATTCTCAAAATAATAAAAATACATAAAATTACAAATTTCGCTGATATTTTAAATATTAATGGAATAAAATATGAAAATATTATTCATAATTTATTATCTAAAAATTTTATTTTGTAGATTGGATTAAATTTTTATATGTTTTACTCCTAATATAGAAAAAATAAATCAAATGTTTAACGAATATAATTAACAATAAATTAATAAAATACAATTTTATTTTTTAATTACAATAAATCATAATCCTTTTATTGAATTGATAAATTATTTTTTACCAAATATTATTTTCCTCATATTTGATAATTTTACTTATAGCAAATTAAAGAAAGAAAAGAATACTATTGAGGAATTTAAAGAATTCATTTCAGATAAATATAAGAATATAAATATAGATATAATAGGTGAAATAGGAGTGAATATATTTTCAGATAAGAATAAAATAGAACAATTAGAAAAATATAATACATTATTCTCAAATTTAAAAAAAATGAAAAATAATAATTCACATGAAAATATTTATAATGAATTATAATTAAATAAAGATAATGAAAAAGTTATATTATTGATAAGTGATAGTGATTTTCTAAAAGTATATAATAATTTTTATATATATAATGAAAAATTTTAACAAGTTTTAAGGATTCAAAAGAAAATGTATATTAATGTTTATCAGTGGTGGGGAATATGAAAATACAATAAAACAACAATTTTTAATTGATTTTTATGATAATAATAATAAAAGAAATGAAAATGAAAAAATAATTTAAATAAAAAATTAAAACAAATGTTAAAGACTATTAATTTATATAAAGAAAATGATAAAAAATGTTTAAAGATTTTTTTAAAAATTAAATAAATATTTTTAGTCATATAGATTATAGATATTTTAAATGTATTTTTTTCTTTTTGATATAATAAAATTTAAAATGTTATATGAAAATAAACGATAATATAAAATCAAAAATATTAACATTTCTCTAAAAAGAAAATAAAAAAATAACACAGGATTATTCATTTGGAAATATGATAAATATATTATCAACATATAATAAATTTATAAAAGATTTTTTATCAAATCTTAGTTTTTTATTAACTAGAGTATCAAATGAATTTAATAATAAAGAAAAAAAACTTATTTTCATGAAGTTTTCTATAAAATTCTTTCTGATAATAATGAAAAATGGAAATATATTTCAACAGTTGTTGATGAAATAATTGATGTAATTACTAAAATATTAATTGAAAATAATTCAAAATATATTGAAGATTCTGAAAGATTAATTAATCTCACACAACAATTTAAAGATAAATATGAAACAAATATTAATTGTTATAAGAAGTATATTGAGACTTTTAATAATTTAGAAATTTTTTCTTTAAATTAAAAATATAAAAGAGAAAAATGAAATAAATATATTGCAAATATTAATGAAAAAAAAAATAAAAAATAATGAAATCAATTCAGTATATGAAAATTATTTAAAAAGTAATTATGATTTAAATGAATATTGTGTAAATTTAGTTTCAAATTTAATATATTTAATATATGATTATAATAAATATAAAAATAATATAAAAGATAATATAATAATGTTAACAAATAAATTACACTCTTCATCTTTTTTTAAAGAGAATAAAAAAGAAATAAATAAAGATGAAAATAATGATATTGAAAATTTGGAATTTTTAAAATTTGAATTTCCAATTGTTAAATACAATTTACAATTAATAAAATTTGTTGGTCTTGATATAGAAAAAGAAAAATCAAATAATATAAATGAATCAAAAAATATATTAGAAATTATAAGTTTAATATTAATACATTATTCAAATATATCAAAGAATTTGATATTAAAAAAGCATTTAATACAATCGAAATATGTGAATTCATGGATAATTAAATTGAAAAAAAAAAAATTAATGAAAAAATATATTTAAAAATATTAGAATATATAAAAAATAATGATTTAAGAAAATTTTTTTTATTATATATAAATAAAATAAGAACTAAAGGGAAATTAAGTTTAGAAAATGCAAAATCAATGAAAGTCTTTGGAACAATAATTAAAGAGATTTTTAATTATCTTTCAACTGAAGAAAATAATATTGAATATTTGAAATTAATTATTATAATGTCTCTTACTTATTTTTATATCAATAAAAATGGAAAAAAATTTTTTTAAGTTGTTAATACAAAATTTTAATATTCTACAAGAAAGTATATTTTGGGAAAAATTCATGATAAATTTAATTGAATTTGATTTAAAAAAGGAAAAACTACGAAATACAGATATAAATATTATAAAGCATAATATTGTTTTTTCTAAAATTTTATCTGGATTACAAGATATGGAATCATTATTTATAAAGAAAGAAATTGTTAAAACAACAATAAATGAAGTTATAAAGTATTATAATTTAGAAGAAAATTTAAAAGAGCAAATATATATATTAATTGATAATTATAAAGATAATTTATTTAATAATATTGATTTAGATAAGGAAATAATATAAACAAATATAATAATAAAAATAAAGCGAATATAACATAAAAAATAATATAAATAAATAAAAAAAAACAAAATTAAAAAAAATTTTCTGAATTTTAACACATCGTTTTTCATTGTTTTTATTTTTATTTATTTTATTATTATTATATTTTTTATTATTTCATTTTTAATTTTTTATATTATAATATATGATGGGAAAATTGCGTCATCAAATTTATATTTTTAAGAAATAACAAATAATATTACAATTTGAAAATCATTTTTAATTATATCAAAAAATAAAAAAGAAAAACTTTAATCACTTTAAATAGTTAAAAAAATCCAATTAATATATTTGTTTTAAAAAAATATATTATAAATTTCGCAATATTTATAAAAAATGATATAAATTTTATAAAAATAAAAATGAAAAGTTTAACAAAGATTGAAAACAATGAAAATGATTATTATGAAGATGATATTTTTTATTTTCAAAAATATGACATTTTAAATTTGTCAGGTATGGAAGAAATAAATAAAGAAGAAAACGATGAAAATAACAAAATATTTTCGAATTTCCCATTATCATTAGATAAAAATTGTGACGAAAATAATTCAACTTCAATTGAAAAAAAGGAAAACAAAATAAATAAAAAAGAGTTAAGAAAATTAAAAAATAAAGAAAGTGCTCCAAAATGTAGATTAAAGAAAAAAAGTATTATTTAATGAAATAATTGAAGAGAATAAAAAATTTAAAGATCAAATATTTAATTTAAAAGTAAAATTATCTTTTCATTTATGTTGTGAATGTAAACAAAAAATTTTTAATTCACAAAATGAAAAATATAATGTTCCTTATAAAAAAGATTTTATTAAAGTTGATACAGAAAAAAACAAAATTTACTTGAAAAAAAAAGAAATATTATTTTATTTACTTCTATTTCTATTTTGTTTCTTATTTAATTTTCCTATTATTCCTCCACAAAAAAATATTAATTTTAGGGAATTAACTAATTCGTTTTATTCCAAAATTAAAAATTCTTTTAAAAAAAATACTACAAATCAAAGAAAAGAAAATAAAGGAATTTGGATTAAAAATGGGAATGAAGGAATTGACGGAGAGATTTTTAATATAAAATAATTTTTAGTTATTGATTTAAAAAGTTATATTATAATGAAGACATTGAAAATAGGAATAATAAAATTTATCTTATTAATGATAAATTAAAAAGAATTAGAATTAATTTAGAGTTTGAACCTTTTTTATAAATATAGATAAAGAAGGGGAAAGTACTTTAGGTATGGAATTAATAAACGAAACTTATGAAATTTATGAATAATAATAAATTGTTATTAAAAAAAAATAAATTAGTATTAATAAGGTATATAATACAATTTGATAGAAGGTTATTAAATTTAATTTTGAAGATATATATATATTATATATGAATTATTTATGAATTTAATAATAATTTTTATAAAATAAATATACTATTCTTTTTAAATATCCTTTGTTTAAATTTTATTATTTTTGAAATATTATATTATTATTGATAAATAATATATATATACAAAAATATTATAACTTAATTTTCTTTTTTAATCCCTAAATATGTTCTATAACAGAAACTCAATCCAGTTATAACTAAAATAATAGTATTAAATAGATACATTTTACTATAATTTTTTTCAAGTAAAATAAGAAAAGTATAATTTTTTTCATAAATACTTTTATTAATATTTTCACAATTACTAAAATTTTTAAAATCTTTATATTTTTCAATTTTATGACTTCTTGCTAACAAAATAAAATATACCAAATGTAATATAAAAATAATAAATTTTCCAATTGTTTCATCCATAATTACAAAAATTGCAGAACAGGAAACACAAAATTTAATATCACAACATACAATTAATGCAGCATTTAAAAGAACAAAAAAAAATCATTAATATAGAAATAAAACTTCCTATTATATTAATAATAAATAATGCTTTTGAAAATTTATAAATTTTATTTATTTCAAAATTAAAAGTTTTTTTTGTTCCAGATTGAGAAAATAAATGTATATAAATATTACATTCTTCTTTTATCATTTCAGTTTCTTTTTTTAATTTTAAAAATCGAATTAATTTTTTATTATTTTTTATAATACAACCATTATTATTTTGATTAAATGAACATTTTTCATAATAAATATCTTTTAAGCATTCACAAATTTAATATTCTTCTTTAAAATATGAAAATAATTTCCTTTTTGATGTAGTTGATGTATATGATGAACTTAAACATTGATTGATTTTTTCTTTGGATAATTCCTTATTATTAGAATATTTCATTACTTTACTTATACAAAATAAATTGAAAATGAATAAAGCTATTAAGACTATATTTACTATTATTTCAGAAATAAATATTTTAAAACTTTGACTGTCTTCCATTCTTTTTTTGATTTTTTTAAAATTTGTTAAATTTTTTTAAATTAAATTTAAATTAATAAAATAAAATAATGTAATTTTTATTAACGTTATATATTTTATTATAACGTTTTAAAAATATATAATGAATTCATATTAAATAAACCATTTTTAATATTCAAAAAATTATTAAAAAAAAATAAAAAAGTAAAAAAAAATCAAAAAACTCAAAATAAAAAATCCTTAATTATTCATCTAAAAAAAACCCTACATTCTTAACAAAAATCAACCAATAATAAATCCAAACTTTTTTAAAATAAGGAAAATAAAAAATCCCAGGAATCAAAAGAATAATCATAATACAAATCATAGGAATAAAAAAAATCAAAGTAAAGCTAGTAAGCATTAAAAAATAAACGACCCTATAAAATAAATCTACTTCATTATTAAAATCAACTCTCTTAAAAAATCTATAACCAACATAATCAAATCCCAAAAATAAAAATTGATAAAAATAAGCAATTTTCAATAAAAAATTTAACTCATTAAAATTCTTTAAAGGATTATTTGGATCAATACTTCTATTTCTATTAAAATATTTAAAAGGAATTAACCCTTCAGGTTCTCTCCAATATTCATTTCTTATATTATTAATATGATTTAAATCTCTATTTCTTCACCTAAAACTTTTTTTATATCTTCTTCACTTTTTGGTTTATAAAATTGAAGTCCATTACAATTTCCTTTAATATTATGATTTGATTCATATTTTCCTCCACAAAGCAACTCCATTGAAATTTACATTTAACACATGTTATATGATTACATCCTTCATTTTTTTCCACATTTTACAATTTGGACATTGTTTTATTATTTTTTCTTTTTTCCAATTTTTAAAATCTTCCTCTTCTTTCTTTTCACATTTTTCTTTACCATGCCAATCTTTCAAACAATTAAAACATAATTTATGTTTATTTTTACATTCTACATATTTATTCTTTCTTTTTTTTCAGCTTAACTTTCACATACTTGAATAGGACAAAATTTTTTATTTGGATTATTTAATATTTCACTTTTTATTAAAAATTACTCATATTTATCAATTAAAATTTTATTATCTTGAATAATACTTCTAATAAATTTATCATTTAAAATTTCTTTACCTATAAAATTTATGCATTTAATTTCATCAACATAACCTTCTTCAATTTTACTTCTTAAATAACTAAACCAACAATGAATACAATACTCATCATTACATTTTTCATTTTTAATAACATTTTTAGAATTTTTATTAAATTTTTCACCACAAATATTACAAGTGAAATCATTAATTAAATTATCAATTAATTTATTATTTTCATTATCATCTGGGGTTTCAATATCATCATTTTCTTCTGTTATTAAATTTAAATGATTTTCTTTTGATTTTCCACATATGTAACATGTTTTTTTTTTGTGTTTCTAATCTTTGAAAAAATTATGATGGCTATGTTAAGTGATTTTTAGAAAAAACTTCAGGTGTCAAATATTTCTGACTCAGATTATATATTCCATTTTCTTCTGTCATATAATTTTTTGCTTGAATTTGGTTATAGGAAAGGGTAGACTTTTTTTATCATTGTTGAATTGTAACCCATCTCTTCTAATATTTCGAAATCTTGACTGTAGTTTGTCCCGGTTAAAAGAGATAAACGACTGAAACGAGATTCGTTTAAGTTAGAGGTGGTTGATTCTAAAAGTTGAGAATTCATTTTTTTTTATATTATTATTGATTATTAAGTATTTGATTTTTATATTAATTTTTTATATTTTGAATTGAAATTATTTATTTATTTTATTATAAAATAAGAAAACTATATAAACTAATATTATAATATTTTAACACCTTAAATTTAATAAACATCAAATTATCAAAAGAAAATTTATTATATTTATAAATTCATTCAAAATAACATTTTTATATATAAAAATTGATAATAAAAAAATTAAGGCATTAACAAATATTCAAATTCCATATTTATTATATCATATAATCTTTTTTCAATATTACTTGTTTTCATATTATTTTCAATAATATTTAAATGATTAAGTAATTCTCTCATTTCATCTTCAGTAATATCCATTTTTAAATCTTCTTTTAATTGATTTACTTTATTAATTTTACTAGCAACATTAATAGAAGGTTTAGATAAAAAATTTAACATTTTCATTTGATAAGGTTCAAGAATAATATAAGTTAGCATTTCTAATGTTTCCATACTTTTCATAAAATTTAATATATCTAAATAAAAAAAAATTCCTGTTCTTCCTTTATTAAATAAAAAATTTTTTTTATGTAAAATTCTTGTTATAAAACAAGGAAAAATTTTATAATTATAATTTCTAATATTGTATATTTAATTGTCATTTTTTTTTGAATATTTTTTTATTTTTTCTTGATTAATATTTTTATTTTTTATTAATTGAGTTATTGTTTTATTTATTTCAATTTTATCACAACTACTTACTCTATCTCCAATTATAGTATAAGTATTTTTTCTTTTTCTTTGAATATTTGGAAGTTTTGGAAAATTAAAAATAGATAATTTAATTGATTGAGAACTTCTTGGCTTTGATGATACAAAATTATTATTCCTTTTTTTTATTATTCTAATTCTACTTTTTGAAAAATCAATTTCTTTTAATTTTTTTGATATTCTTTTAAATAAAATATTATTTTGTTTTTCATCATGAAATAAAAATAATTTCTTCATTAATGATTGATATAAATAAAATGAATTTATTTTTTTAACAATTGCAAAAAGAATTAAAATAACATTTGAGAAAATTGAAGCCAAATTTCCTAGAAATGAATAAATTTTTTGATATTTTCTTATTATTATATATCTTCCTGAATCAGCCCTTAAAAACATTTTTGATAATATATTATAATCATTAATTCTTTTTTCAAATTTTCATTTTTTGAATAAGCAACATAATATTTTAATTGAGTATTAAATGATAAAAAATTATGATCACAATCAAAATGTTGAACAATAAAATAAACATCCATTTTATTTGAATAATTAGGATTTAATTTAATAAATTGATGTCCTAAAAAAGAAATAATTGGATTATTATAATTTTTAATATTAAACCCATAATCAGTATAATATAATTGGAAATTACAATCATTTTGTGTTAAATAATCATAATATTTTTGATAATCATTTAATTTCATTTTTAATGATATTTCAACATATTTATATATTTCATCAGTATATTCTCCTCTTATTGTTATATTATTTGTATCATTTATCATTTAATCCAATTATATCTATTTCTTCATTAAATTTATTATAAAAATCTTTTTTGTACATTTTGAAAAATTTAAAGGAATTGTTTCTTTTATTATACTTCCATTAAATTGAGTAATACTTACATAATGTACTTCAAATGAAAAATAGTTAAATTCATTTTGAGATAATTGTTTATTATTACATTGTATTGTAAATGCATTAACCAAAGAATAATTTAAAAATTTATATCATCTGTTTCTTTTGTTTGCATTTTATAATATATAATATCCATATTTTTCCTTTTTAGAAAAGAATTTAAATTAATTGTAAAATAAATTATTGATGATATCAAAAATATGATAAAAATGAACCCTCATGTTGCTGTATGATATTTATCTTTTGTTTTATAATGAAAATTAAAATCAACTCCAAAATAATCACAATGTTTGAAAATTGATTTTTATTACTTTCATTAATAAAAGAAAATTTATTTATATTATTAGAAAAAATTTAATTATTATATTTAAATCAAATTAAACAAATATTTATTCATGTTTATTATCTATGTAATTTATAATTTATAAATTTTTTATCAAGCATCAATAAAAAATAATTTTTTCAACAATAAAAAATATTATTTATTTAAAAAAATATGCTGAATAATATTTTTTATATATTCCATTTTTTAATATGTATAATAATTTTTATATTTATGGAAATAATAAGAAGAAACAGATTATAATAATATAATATAAATGAATATACAAATTTATTTTGTTTACATTCATATTCCTTATCATGTAAAAATAAATATAAAAAGAAAAAATTCATATTAATAAGGTCAGATGGAACATCATTTGATGAATTACCTTTTATTTACAAGCCAGAAGAACATAAGTTAACTTCTCAAAAATTTTGATACAGAATATAAATTAACAGATTCAAATTTTGAATCAGAATTTACTGGTAAATACAGCAGAAA
This sequence comes from Isotricha intestinalis, assembly GCA_023807065.1. NCBI lineage: Eukaryota > Ciliophora > Litostomatea > Vestibuliferida > Isotrichidae > Isotricha > Isotricha intestinalis. The sequence continues at coordinate 417 of JAJJLU010004165.1, read as the reverse complement.
TTATTTTTATAATAACATTTTGTCTGATAATATATTTAGACAATTATATAATAGTAATTATAGATTATCATATTTAGGTCTTGATTTACCACTTTATAATTTTTTAGGTAGAGAAAAAAATATAGAATTAAGTAAATATATTATTGAAGATGAAATTGAAAAAATTGCTTTTTCTAATTTATGTGATATTACTTATGATATTTTTGATAAAAATATTATTAATTATTTTAAAAAAATATCAGATAAAAATTTAATATCTAAAATTCCAAGAGAAGAAATATTTAATTATTTAGATAATTTTTTTAAAAAAGAAAAAAATGATATTTTAAAAGATTTAAATTTAACAGAATGTTTTATAAAAAAATTTGATTAAGATATAAATAACAAAGAAGAAAGATTTGGTATAATATACTATAT
>JAJJLU010004164.1:0-17425 GCA_023807065.1 Isotricha intestinalis | reverse complement strand
AACACCTGGATTTTCATAGAAAGCCCAAGTTTTGTCTAAGTAACCACCATTGCATCCAAAGTTATTTGGATCACATGATACTGAATGTTGTGGTGAGAGGACAACTTTAGTTTTACCTTCAGAACTTTACAAATTCTTTGCATTTTTAAGATATTCAAATATTTTATTATTAATTCTCATTCACCCATTTATTATTATTCTTAAACATATAAAAAAGCAATTTCCATCACTATTAATTATTATATTTGGAAGATATTTCATTTTCTAACAAATTTCATTCTTTTTCCTTTTTTTTAATAACATATGGTAAATTTTTATTGAATAAAATATTTTAAATTAAAAATACTAGGCAAATTTATTATTTCTTTATATTTTTATCCAATTTTTTAAACCTCAACATTTCATATAATTGTCTAAAAAACATTAAAACTTATTGAAAAAAAGAATTTGATATTTAAATTATCTAATAAATATTAATAATAAAAATAGATTTTTAAATATAAAAAAATCTTTTCGTTTTTCCCAACAAGAAATATCTCTCTCTTGGCCTTCACATCTATCATATTCTTTCCAAAAAACTTTTTTAATTATTATTTTTATTTTAATATTCATTTTTATATTTATATTAATTATCTAATTTTTGTGGATTCATAAATTCTGCATCTAAATTTCTTGAATATTCATTTGTATTTATTTCAAAAAATATTGTTATTAATACTATTATTATAATTGGGAATATTATTTGTATTAATTGATGAATTATATAAATACTTCTTTTAAAATCTTTTTTAATAATTTGATAAAGATATAAAAATAAAGAAATTATTATATGAAATATACATAAAATTATAATTTTTTTTTTCTCTAATATAATGAATTGATCACGTAAAATTAACCATATATACAAAATAATTATTTCACCAATTAAAAGTTGAAAAAAATATAATTTAATTTTTAATGAATTATAATGTAAATAAATATCATCTAAAATAAGAAAAATATTAAATAAAGCAATCCAAAATTTTAATATTGGAAAATTTTTATTATAGACAGTATTATCCATATTAATTATTTCAAATTTTGCTTTAGTTTCTTCCATTTTTTTAAATATATTTAATTTAAAACATTAAAATAAAAAAAAGAAAAAATTAAATACATTTTTAAATTTATTTATTCAAAATTTTAATTAACATCTTAAATGAAAGCAGCTACTCATAATTTATTAATTTGTAATAAAAATACTTGTGAAAATAATGAAAAAAATTTTCCATTATTAGTTAAATCGACAAAAACCGAAAGTGTATCAATAGAAAAAGATGATGAAAGAACTAAAATTTTTTTTCAAAAGTTAGATAAAAAAGCATTGAATGAATGGTGTAAAAATTTAAATGTTTATAAATATGATTTAACACTTCCAATTGAAGAATTAGAAAAAAATGAAGATTTTTACAATTATTTACATCACATTTTATTTGAAATACAAGTTGTAGAAGGAGCTTTAGTTTGTTTAAATTGTAATAGAGAATATTTAATTAAAAATGGTATTCCTGATTTTGTATTAAAAGATGATGAATTATAATATATTTTTATATAATTAAATTTAAACTTAAAAAGCTAATTTTTATAATTATTAACTTTTAATTATACTTTTAAATTATATATATGGAAAATCAAAATAATAAATTTGGTACAATAAAATATCATTTAATTCAAATATTAAAAAATTTTCCTAAATCAAATATTGTTTTTACATTAATTATTGTAATTAAATTTATTCCTTTATTTGTATTATCTCATGATTGGAAAATTTCAAAAAATTCAGGAATTTCTTATTGGGTAAGAAAATTTACTTTTTCAGAAATATTTAATTCTTTCAAAAATATTTATTTTCTATATCTATTATTATATTTTTATAGTTTTTTAACATTAATTTCTCTAATTTTATCTTTTTATCAAATAGTTACTCATAAATATAATGAAAAATATATTTGTTTTATTCAATATATATCTTTGATTTTAAATTATATGTTAACTTCTTATTTTTTATCAATTTTTGTTGAAATTATTTTTGATGATAGAGCCAGAAAAGAAGTTAATTCAATTTTATTTTATGTTTCTGTTATTTTAATATGTTTCAATGTTATCTTTATTTTTTTTGTTGAAATTCTTTTTTCAAGTTTAGTCATCCAAGAACCATTTTTTATTGATAATCATTCAAATTTTACTAATGCTTTAGGAAGAATTGATTTAACATTTTTATTTATTACACTACTTCAAATTCCTGTTCAATTAGAATTTCATATGACTGATGATAATATTATATTGGTTAAAGTTATTGCAAGAATTTTTTTTTGTTTAGTTTATATATATCATTTGATTTCTCATAATAATTATTATTATAGATTTTATATTGAAATTATAATCAAATTTTATTATTCATTAAATTTTTCTTCAATTATTGTTGAATTTTTTGGATTGTTTAGTTATTTTAAAAATAAAAATTATATTTTACAAGAAGATACAGCAATACTTTATATAAAATTATTTGTAGAAATTTTTTTGAGTGTAATGTTCACAAATATATTCTTCGCTTTAGATTATAAATATATAAAAAACAATTTTATAAAATTTAATTCGAAATCACCAGAATTTTATACAATTCATATATTAAAAATGTTAAATATTATTTATTATATGGATAGAAAATCAGATTTTAAAAATATTATGAAAGAATTAAATAATTCTTTAATAAATAAAGTTCATACTCCAAAATGTAAAGATGAATCAAAATGTTTTTATTGTCATGTTTATAATCCAGAAGATTTAAATCGAGAAATAAATGATTATATTGAATTATCAAAAAATAAAATTGATAATATTCCAAATCATAAATTGTTAGAAAAAAAATGTCCTATTATTCATACATTTTTATTTAATGAACTTACTAATTTTGATAATATTCGTTATCAATGGAAGAATTATTTTACTGCTATTTCTATTATTATTATTTATTTTTATGTATTTAAAAGTAATTTTATTAAATGTTTATACTTGATTGAAAAAATAAAAGGTTTTAAAGAAAATAAAATGAATTTAATTACTAAATTACAATTAGATATTATGCAAAGAAAAATTATTGAAAGTTATCAAAATGAGAAATATTTAGAAAAAAGAAAATTAGTTTATTCAACAAAGAATCAAAGAAAAATAATTAAAAATACAGAATTATTTACAGCAAATTTTAATTCTATAAATAAATTAATTTTGATAGAAAAGGACATAAAATATATATTAAATGAGTATCGTTTAATAATGAAATATTCTTATGAAGATGAAATTTCTTTTAAAAGATATTCTGATTTAATAACAAACTTTTCAATTAATTTTCATAATTATTTATACAGTATAAATAAATTATTTAGTAGAACAAAATGTAGTATATTATATCCAATGAAAAAAATTACATGTTTTTTTGAATTTTTAGTAAGAGAAATTCCTAAAGAATTAACAGGTCCAATAAGTAATTTCTTTTCTAATCAAGTTTCTTCTTTAATTCAAACTGATAAAGAAGATTTTATTTTTATAATATATATTCAAATAATTAATCAGAAACCAAAATTAAAAATAAAGTATATTTCTGATGATTTAAGAAGAAAATTAAGGTATTCAAGAAGTGATTTTTTAAAAATAGATTTTACTGATTTATTTCAGAAAACATTTTATAAATCTTATTATTATTTAATCTTCAATTGTTTAGAAAATGGAATTGATTATTTAAAAATTCAAAATTTTTGTTTTCAAGATAAGCATAAATATTTATGTATATTTAATTTTGATGGAATTATTTTAACTTCTGGAAAAGGACTTCAGTTATATATAAGGTTAAAAGAATCAAAAGATGAAAAAATATTGAGTACAAAAAAAAACCCAAGAAACAGTACTATAATGAAAAAAAGTTTTAGTTCTCAAAATAATTTATGTGGTTCTTGCTTTTTATTTTCAAATAAAAATGGGAAAATAATTTCTATTAGTAAAGGATTTGAAGATTTCTTTTTTTTAAATCCAAGTGTTTTACATCAATATTCTATTAATGTACTTGAACTTTTTAAGATTAATAAATTAATACAAAGAGGTGTTTTTGAAATTAGCTTAATATCAATTTTAAATAACATTGAAGAAATATTTATGAAAGAAATAGGTTTAATTTCAGAAGATGAATTTTCAAAAGTTATTGTAAAAATAAAAGACTTTAAACAAACTCTTCAAAATACTAAATTTAATTTTCAAATTCATGGTACTTTTGAACAAAGAAGTTTAGTGAAAGATAAAAATAAAGATAAAAAATATTATTTTTTTATTTTAAAATTAAATTTAGAAGAAATTTGTAAAAAAACAACAGAAACTGGTATTTTTAAAATTGAAAAATTATTTGAACATAAATTAAAAACTTCAACAACATCTTCTTTTATTAGAGATGAATTATCATTTATTTCTCATAATAATATTGATGATATAACGGTTCCTCAAGTTTTTGATAAACAATCAAATTATTTGATTTTAGTGAAAAAAATAAAACAAATTAATAAATTAGGAATACTACTTTTAAAGAAATTTTTTAAAATCAATATTCAAAAAAATAATATAGAATTAAATAATAATAAAAATTATAATAATGGGAATGAAATAACAAATATAGATGATATTGAAATATTAAATTATTCAGAAATGACAAAGAAAAAAATAATTGAAAAATCAAAAGTAAAAATAAAGAAATATTCTTGTTTCAGACAATATTTTCCTTCATTTCTTTCAATAATTTTTTATATAGCAATAATATATTTATTTTCTCAAAATATTAAAAAGACAAAATTTTTAAGAAAATATTTGACTTCATTTATAGAAGGAAATATATATTATCAAACTGTATGTCAAATTCAAATAAAAGTGCTTTTAATGGCTTTTGTTGCAAATGGTTTACAAGAAGATAGTATTGATAATAGTTATAATAATTCATGGGAGTATAATAATAAGCAATTATATTTAAGATTTAATGATTATATTATATATTATAGAAAATATAATGAATTTAAAACTTCAAATAAAAATGTAAGAGAAAATATTGAAAATAATTCTAAAATAAGAACTTTTATTCTTCCTTCATATAATGGAGAAAAATTAAAAAAAGATTTAGAATTATTTAATGAAGATATTCATATAATATTAATTCCTATGACTGAATTATCTCCTCTTCCTTTATATTATAATATTACTGATTATTATTTTAATAAAACTATGTTTGAAAATTTAGGAGTTAATCAATTAGATTATTATAATTATGCTTATAGTAATATTAAATTTTTGGAAGGTTTTTCACTTTATTTTTTATATGAATCAAGTTTTGAACAAAATATTATTATTGAAAATGTTATTAAACAAGAAATTAATACTCAAGAAATGATTACTTATATAATTTTAATTGTTGCTATTTTGTTTGCTTTATATATTTTATGTTTGTTTTTTATTTTTTTTCAAAGAACAAAAAATTTATTTGCAAATTATTATTTAGGTTATATTAGATTAAGATTCTTTAACATGTATATTGGAATGAAAATTCAATGTATTTTAGATTTTATTGAAAATTATAATGCTAAAATAAATATTCATAAAAAAATTGAAGATATTGAAATAATAGAAAATAATTTAGAAGAGTTTATTTTACAAAATGTTATAAATGATAAATATGATAAATATAAAAATATAAAAATTCAACCTTTTCAAAGTAAAAAAATAAAATCAAGTGAAGAAGAAATGGTCAATGTCGACAAAAATGCAATTGAAAATAATAAAAAAGAAATAAAAGAATTATCAAGACAATTTTCAGAAACAAAAATAGTTGATTCAAGTAAATTATTTTCAATATTAAGAAAAAACGCAATACAATCTCAAACTCCAAATCAAAGTTCAGCAAAAGTATTAAAAAAATTTTCCCCAAATAAAAATGTAGTTACACACATATCAAATAAATCATTAAATTTGAGTGGTAATTATTATAATAATACATCAAATGTAAATAATACAAATAATTCTAATTATGAAAAGAAAACAAATCGTGAATCTTTTGAAACTAAAAATTCAAGTAATTTAAATAATAAAACAAATGCTTCTTCAAATACAAGATCAAATATTCAATTAATGAATTCCACAAACAGAACTGTCTATTCTTCAAAATCAAGTTTAAAATTATTAAATGCTACTAACAATAGTCAAAATAAAAGTATATCTAAAAATGCTTTAATTAAATCAGATAAAGATATGAAGTTTAAATTTGTTCAAAATGGTAAAAAATTAGTAGATAAACCAATATTATATTTTAATTTCTTAATTATTTTATTTATGTTAACAATATCATTTATTGGAGTTTCTTTAGTTCAAATTTATGTTTCAATAAATACAATAAATATATTGAAATCTGTTGTTGTGTCTTTAATTAATTTTTTTAGATATTCTAAATATGTGTCTGAATTAGTTTATTTATATGGTTTATCAATTTTAAAAAATGAAGAAATTATCTTAAATATTGAATTAACAAAATGGAATTATGATTGTGAAGAAGCATATAAATTTATTGAATTAAAAGGACATAATATTTTTGATGAATTAACAATATGTTTTGAAGGAATTATTAAAAAAATGGATTTATATGCTTCAGGTAGTTTAAACAGTAATTTAAAACACACAAAAAAATTTTTAAGAAAAATATTCTCAAATGATTTTTGTAAAACATATTCAGAATTTTTAAGTGAAAATAAAGATAATCCAATTTTAGGTGAATTAGCAAATTTAAAATCAATAACAAATGAATCTTTATATGAAGAATGTGTTTTAATTGGAAATGGAATAAATTTAAAAGGATTAGATGTTGCAATTGAAACTATTTATAATACTATTGTTAGTTTATATAAAGACTTTATTAAAGATAATAGAACAGAATTATCTAATTTAAAAAGAATTCAAGATACTTTTTTTGAATCTTGTTTCATTGAAATTCCTCGAATTCTGAGAAAAATTGATGTTATGTTTTTACTTAATTTCAATTGGGACTTTGATATTGTTAAAAACAATACTTTATTCAATATTATTGTTTTTTTTTTCCTTGAATTAATTTTAATGTTGGCTTCTACTATTTCCTTTATTTTACAAATTAAAAAATTTGAAAGTGAAAGAGAAATATCTGAATTTTTTAATAATTGTGTAATTAATTCAATATTGTACAAGTAAAATAAATATTCAAATTGTAATTTCTTAAAATTAATTTTAATATAATTTTTTGAAAAAATAGAAAAATTTGTAAATATTTATCTACCTTAAATAATTTTAACGTTCATTTATAATCAATTATAAAATAAATTAAAAAATTAATGAATTATAACATTGAATTTATAAAAAGTGCAAAAAACCAAGAACCAATAAATCAAATAATAGATGAATATGGACCTAATGAAGAAACAGAAATAAAACCAGTTTTTCGTCCATTCTTATCAGAAGAAAATGTGAAACCAAAATTAAATTTAAAAAAAATATCAAATAATGCAAATAATACAAAATCAAATTCCAAAAAGAGAAATGAACTTTATAATAAAATAAAAAAAGATAAATCAGAATTTAAATCATATTTCAAAATAAAAAATACAATATTTAATCAAATTAAATTAGATAAACCAGAAGCATTGAAAAAATTAGAAAAAGGATTAAAAGTAGTATTTTTTGGAAAAGAAGGTTATATAACAAAAAAATTAGATAGTTTAAAAAAAATATATAAAAAGAGGAGAAATTCAATTGGTATAGATACAAAAATTTATGCAGGAACATTAGATTTTTTAGATTTAAAAAGCAAAAATAGTATGGGAGGAAGATTAGATGATTATAAAAAGAATTATTTGTTTAGAAGTAATAATTTTTCAGTGGCAAGAGATAAATTTGGAAGAAGAGAAGCAATGTTTATTGCAAATAATAGTAAGAAAAGAAAAATTCAAAAAAATGTTAAAAGACTTTTTTCAGCTCAAAATAATCAAAGTCCTTTTATCACTGATTATAAAAATAAAAATTATATAAATGAATATACTATAAAATTACTTAAGGCTAATTTTAATACAATAAGTACTTTTAGTTCAATTCCTCAATCAGCAAAAACAAATAAAACACAATTAAAGACTGAAAATAAAACAAATAAATCAATGAATAACCGAACAAGAAAGAAAAATAGAAATGAAATTTGTAAAACACTAGAAATAAATGAAAATAAAGATTTATATTCAACTTATGAATATCATAATTGTAAATCAGATTTATATTCTCCAATTTCATCACCTGAAACAATTAAAATTAAAAAAGAAATAAAAAAAACAAAAAGACAATTATCAGAAAGAATAAAAACAATGGAATTTCCAATGCCAGAATTAGAAGGAGAATTATATGAAATAATTGAAAGAATAAATTTAATGGAAAATGAAGATATGCAAAAGGAAAATTTTAAAACTCAAAAATTGAAAGAAGACATTTATATTATAACAGGAATAAAATTACCTGAAAATAAAAAACAAACTCCAGTAAAAAAATTAGTTCAAGAATCTTTAGAAAATAAAGATATAAGACAAAAAAAAGCTTTGAAAAGATTTACAAAAGGATTAAAAAATATGGACGAAGAAACTGCGTTAAAATGTGTTGAAGAATTTACTCCTTATACTCCTAAAAAAACATTTAAAAAATTAGATTTATATAAACCGAAAAAGGTAGTAGAGGAAAAATATATTCCTGATGATAAATTAAGAATTAAATGTGTTGAAAATGATAAAAAAATGGAAAGATTAGCCTTTTCTCTAGATAAATTAAAAGTTAAATATGATCTATAAAAATATTTCTTTGTTTGTTAATTTAAGACTTATTTATTTTATTTTAGAAACACTTCTTAAGTAATAATATAAAAATAAATTTTTATTTTCAATTTTTCTCTAAAAAAGGAATAAAAAAATAAATAATATAAATATATATGATTATTTGAATATATTCTATAAATAAATAAAAAATATTATAATAATGGGTGGCGTTTCAGAAAAAACTAAAATAGAATCAAGAATGTTAAGTTTAAAATTAAGAAGACAAAAAATAAATGATGAAAGACAAAAAGTAATAAAAGAATTAGAAGAAATGGTAAAAACATCTGTTATTAGAGAACCAATTCCTGATTATGTTGAAGATAATCCAAATAGGATTTTAAAATTAAAAAACCATTTTTATTTTGAAAATTACAAAAATGATGATAGTTTCGATAAACCTACTTCAACAGTTAAATCTACTTCAAAATATAAACCTAGAGAAACTAAAGATTATTTTAAAAAATATCTTGGAATTAACAGCAAATATAAAAGTTAAATTATTGAACTATAAATAATGACTTTTTATATATTTATTATATAATCAATTTAATTATATCATTTATTTATTGTTTTATTAGTATAATTATAAAAAAGAAAACCTTTTATTATATATAAAAACAAATTTATATTTTTGAATATTTTATTTAAGAGTGACTAACAATTAAATAATAAAAATTAAAATTTTCAAATTAAAATAATTTTTAAATCATTTAACAACTTAAAAATAAATTATGATTTTAAATAAAAATATTTATTTTCAAGGCTTATAATTATTATAGAAAGAAATGTTTCAAAAACTTAATGATAAACTTCTTTCTTTTTATAATAATTTTATATTGAAAAATGGTATATTAAAACATCCAGGCTTAATCTTTTTTATTCTTTTTTCCATAATTATAACAGTAAAAATCATACTCATTACAACTTTCACTTTACTTCACATTTTATCTCCTTTACTTTATGTCATAAGTAAAATAGCAGAAATAATAATTTTTATTTCAAAAATTTATAATAACAATTTTATAATAGGTTATTTCCAATTAAAAAAGCAAAAATTAAAAATATTTCTTGATTTAGATAATACTCTTATTTATTCTACCTTTTATAAATTACCAAATATAAATACAATATTAACATATGATAAAAAGTATCATATTTATAAAAGACCATATTTAGATACATTTTTATCAACTTTATCTTCATTTGCAGATATATTTGTTTATACAAGTTCAACTCAAGATTATGCAGATAAAATATTAAATGTAATTGATAAAAATAATCTAATTAAGAAAAAATATTATAGACAAAATTGTATAAAAGAACAAAATAGATATTTAAAAGATGTAAAAAAATTAATTTCTTCTTCATCAGAATCTGATGATTTAATTATTATTGATGATAATCCTAGTGTTTATTTAAATATGAAAGATAATATTATTCCTATTAAATTTTGGACTGGAGAACAAAATGACGATTCATTATTAAAAATTAAAAATTTAATAAATAATTATTATAATTCAGGAGGAGAAAATTTAAAAGAATTTATTAAAAGAAATTTTTGTTACGAAGTGTAAGATTAATTTAATATTAATTAATATAAATGTTTAAAAAATTATATAATATATTAAAGTGTTAAATTATTTTTCAAAATTAAATTAAAAGGAAAAAAAAGTAAAATATTTATTTTTTCATTTTTCCATAAATAATATTTTCTAATTTTTTAATTTTTTGACTTAATTCTTTATTTTCTTCAATTAATTTCTTATTTTCATTTAAAACTTTAATTTTAGTATCTTCATTATTTAATTTCTCAGATAAATATTTATTTTGTTCTTGAGAAATTAAATTAAAATTTCTTTGTAGTTGTTCTTTTTCAGCCAAAGAAATTTCAAGTTGATTATTAATATATTCATTTTGTTTTTGAAGTTTTTGAACAGTTTTAATTAAATCATCATTTTGATATTTATTTGTTTCAACTAAATTTCTTATATCTTTTTCTCTATCATTTATCACTTTCACTAATTTATCTTTCGAATTATCAGTTTCATTTAAAATATTTTGAATTTTTTTCTCATATTCAATTGATATTCTATTTGTTTCATTTTGTAAATGCTTTTTATTTGATATTATTATATTTTCTAATTGAGATTTAAGAATAAAAATTTGTTCATCTTTTTTTAAAACTGAATCTTCAAGAATTTTAATTTTTTTTTCACATTCAATTATTTTAATTCTATTTCCTTCATTTAAATCTCTCATTTCATTATTCATTTCTTCATTTCTATTTCTAAGATTTTCTGCTTGTTCTTTTAAATCTGAAATAACATTATCTTTATCTTTTATTATATCTTTTATTCTATTTTGATATTTTGATTCTATTGAATTTGCTAAATTTGATTGAATTATTTCATAATTTTCTATTTGAGAATTTATTGCTTTTATTTGGTCATTTAAATCAGTTTTAAATTTCTCAAAACTATTTTTAATTTCTTTTCCCTCATTTTTATAATCAATTAATCCTTTTGAATAATTTGATTGTAATTCATTTAAATAATCTTTTGAATAAAGAGAAGAATATGAAAAAATTCTATTATTATCTTTACTATTTTCATTGGTATAATTATTAATGTTATCTATTATATTATTTGAAACTATATCCTTATCACCATTACTATTAATTTTATTAACATTATTCCTTGAATTATTATTTTTTTGTTGGGCAATATCATTATTTGTATTTAATAAAATATTATCAATATTTTCATTATTTTCACTAATTTTATTACTATATTTATTCTCTTTATTATTTTTGTTAAGTTTTTTAAAACTTTGCTTATTATTTAAATTATAATTTGAAAATTCATTATAATTATAATTTCCATCTCTTTCAGCAGAAACTGCAATTCTATTATGTAATTTTTTCCCTGGTAAACTATGAATATAATTATCACATTCTTCACATAAATATCTAAACAACTCACATTCCATACAAACAAAAAAAGCTTCTTTTCCTCTACATCTTTCACATTTTTGCATATTTTTTTTATTGAAAAAATCAATTAGAATTAAAATTAAAAATTTAATTTATTTTAAATAAAAAATATAATTAAATAAAAAATAAAAAAATTACATATCTAAAACTAAATGGTTATAAAATATAATACTTGCTCATTTTCAGAGAATAAAATAGCTCCTGGACATGGATTAAAATATTGTGAAGTAAATGGGAAAACTCATATGTTTATATCAAAAAAAGTGCATAGATTATATTTACATGGAAAAAAACCATTAACAATAAGATGGAGTATAAAATGGAGAACTGCTCATAAAAAAGGAAAAGTTGAAGAAGCCAAAAAAAAAGTAATCAGACAAAAAAAAGAAAGACAAGTTAAAGCTATTGTTGGTTTGTCTATTGAAGAAATTAATAAAATTAAAGAAAGTTTTAAAAACCCAAAAGAAGTTGATGCTCAAAGATTTAAATATGCTCAAGAAATTAAAGAAAAAAGAAAAAAATATTTAGAGAAAGTGAAAAAATTAAGAGGTGATAATAGACCAAAAGATAATTATGCTAAAAATGTAAAAGGTGCTAAAGGTCTTCATAAACATTAAAAATAATATTTTTAAATTATTATTTTTGGGAAATGGAATTTTTTAATTTTGATTTTTTTTCTTTTCGCTTTTTTGAAATAAATAATAATAAAAAAAAAATAAATATTTTTTTCAAAATAACAGAAAAAAAATGTCAAGATATTCATCAGAAAATTATAGTACAACTTTAACTCGTTTATATGATAAAGATAGAGAAACAGTTTTAAAATTAAGTTTAAGAACTCAAGATGATTATAAAATTCAATCTAAAAAAACAAAAACAACAGAAACTGATTTAATAGCACTTCATCATTCAATTCAAAAAATAAAAAAATTTATGCCATCAATTATGACAATAATGAATAAATCAGTAAGAGAGGAAAAAACAGAAGATATAATTTATCAAAGATTTGAACATATTGATATTGAAAATGCTTTTAAAAATGAAATAGAAGAAATTAACAAAAAAATAAAAGAAAAAAAAGAAGAAATTAAAAGCAAAATAGATAAAATAAAATTAATTGATGAAGAGATAAATGATATTGAACTTGATATTAGTTTTCTTATTAATCCTGAAAAATTTACTTTAATTGACAAAGAAAAAAATGAAATAATAAAAGAAATAAATGAGAAAGAGGAAAATATAAAAAATCAAAAATTGGCAAAAAGAAAATTAAAAAGAAAACAAAATAATAATAATTCATTTCAAAAAGAAGAAGAGAAAGAAAAAGAAAAAGAAGAAATGGCAGTAACTCATTTTGAAAATAAAACAAGATTTAATGACATAGGAGAATTAGAATTATTTTTATACAAAAAAAAAAATGAAAATGAAAAAAAAGCAAAATCAATGAAAGAATTATTGATTCCTAAATTTGAAGAAAAAAAGTTGATAGATGAAGATATATTAAAAATTGATGTTGAGATAGAAAAGTTAAAACATACAAAGAATATAATAATAGATAAGTTATATTTACATTATTTAAAATTATTAAAAGAAGGAAAAGACACAAGAAATGAAGGATTATCATGGATAATAAAAGAAATATATTTATTAGGTAAAACAGTAATAATGAGTTATTTACCAAAATATTTAGATCAAAAAGCAATTGATTTTATTTTTGATCAAGCACATTTTTCTTTAAAAGTAAAAGAATTAAATGATAAATTATTAGAATCTAGAGAAATTTTAGGTAAAAGTGGAATTAGACAAGTAGCAAATAAATTAAGTGCAATTAGAGGAATGCATGAAAAAAAAAATGATCCTGTTTATTTAACTGAAAAAAGAAAATTTGATGATTATTCTACTTATGCTAAAATACAGGAAAATAATGCTGTTGTTAATTGTAAAACTATTTCTGAATTAATTGCAATTCCTCCTGTTATTAAATTAAAGGATTTAGAATATTTATTAGAAAAATCTGGTCATTTAATTAATCATTCACAAATGGTTATTTTAGTTGATTATTTAAATATTTTAGATATGAGAGATAAAATGAAAGAATTTCAAAGAGAATTAAGACAAAATGAAATGGATAGAATTTTTAATGAATATTTAAGGAATAATTATCAAAGTAGATATAATGTTGAAAAAAATATTGTTTTAAGTGCTTTAATTGGGGAAGATAATATTAATACTGAATTAAATAAACAATTAAAAAGAACTAAACAATATCTTGATCAAATGAAAAAAATAGGTATGGGTAAAAATAATGATGTATTGGCTATAAATCTAAATGTAGAACATTTAAAACAAATGAGTAGAAATAAACAAAAAGAATAAATATAATTTTAACTTTAATTAATCACAAAAAAAATTTAAAAAAAATATAAAATAAATGTCATCAAGAGAATTAATAAATAAATCAAAAAGTGATTCAAACACATATTATTTAAAATATTTAGAAAATAAATTAAAATGTCTTTTAATATCAGATACTTCAACAGATAAAAGTTCAGCATCATTATTAGTAAAAGTAGGTTCATTAAGTGATCCAAAAGAATATTATGGATTAGCTCATTTTTGTGAGCATATGTTATTTTTAGGAACAGAGAAATATCCAATAGAAGGTCAATATAGAGAATATTTATATAAAAATAATGGAAGTTCAAATGCTTATACTTCAAAAGGAGTAACAAATTATCATTTTGAATGTTCTAATGAAGGATTCAATGAAGCTTTAGACCGTTTTGGTAATTTCTTTATTTCTCCTCTTTTTAATAAAGAATCTATTGATAGAGAAATGAATGCAGTTGATAGTGAAAATAAAAAAAATTTAAATAATGATTCTTGGAGATTATCCCAATTAAAATCTTCTGAAGCTAATCCAAATTCTCTTTTTCATCATTTTTCTACTGGAAATTTACAAACTTTAAAAAAAAATGGAGTTTATGAAGCGTTGATTGATTTTTATAAAAAATATTATTCCAGCGATGCAATGTGTTTATGTGTTTATTCAAATCAAAGTATAAGTGATTTAAGTGTTTTAGTAGAAAATATATTTTCAAAAGTTCCAAAAAATGAAAATTACTCTCCTCCAATATATAATACAATATTACCTTATGATGAAAAAAATTTAGGATTTTTATATAAAATATTTCCAATAAAAGATAAAGATTCAATTGACTTTAATTTTTTTTTACCAGACACTTCATTATATTATAAAAAAAAACCTTTAAATTTTCTTTCAAGTGTTATTGGTCATGAAGGTCCTAATACTTTAACTTCTTCTTTAAAAAAAGATGATTTAATTATTTCTTTATTGTCATCAGGAAGGAATGTGGTTAAAACTTATTCTGTTTTTTCTATTAATATTTCTTTAACTAAAAAAGGTCTTGAAAATTATGAAGAAGTTATCTTAAGAGTTTTAAAATATATTAAATTTCTTCAAGGAAATAAAATTAATAAAAGATATTTTGATGAATATCAAAAAATTAAACAAATTGATTTTGATTATAAAAGTAAAAATACTTCAAGAAGTGAAGTTAAAGAATATTCTGTTTCTTTAAATGATTATGAAGATGATGATATTTTAACTGGGAAACATTTAGTTGAAGAATATGATGAAGATTTAATTAAAAAATTTTTGGACTTGTTAAATGAAAAGAATTTAAATATTTATTTTTCTTCTAAACAATTTGAAAATGAATGTAATTTAATTGAAGAATGGTATGAAACAAAATATTCAAAAGAAAAATTTGATTTTACTGAAAAAGTCAATAATTATTCTTTTAAAACTTTACATGATTATCCTCCTGAAAATAAATTTATTCCCACAAATTTAGATTTATTACCAATAAATGCTGATTTAGAAAAAATAAAATATCCAGAAAAAATATTTTCAAATGAAAAATGTGAATTATGGTATAAACAAGATACACAATTTAAATTACCAAAAGCTTGTATTAAAGTTAAATTTTTATTCCAAAAAAATATTTGTAATAATGCTTCAATTAAAAATAAAATTTTATCATCAATTACAAGTACTTTAATTAAAAAAGGTTTAAATGAAATTTTATATATGGCAGAAGAAGCAAAAGTTAAGTTTTCTTTTGATATAAATAGTCATAGTTTAACTTTTGATGTTTCAGGTTTTAATAGTTCAATGAATGAAACTATGAAAATTATTTTAGAAACTTTTAAAAAAATTGATTTTAATTCAGAACAAGAAAAATTTGATTTAATTATTAAAAAATTAATCCAAAAATATAAAAATTTTTATTTAGAACAACCTTCATCTGTATGTAAAAAATATTTAGATATTATATTATTAAAACCATCTTCAACAGCAAATGAGAAGTTAAATTATTTACAAAATTATAAAATTACTTTAGAAGATGCAATTAAATTTAAAAAAGAAATATTAAATAATGCAATTGAAGAATGGTTAATTCAAGGTAATTTATCAAAAGAAAATGCATTAGAAATTTTTAATATATCAAATCAATCATTAGGGATAGATATAAACAATAAAAATAAAATAGAAATAACATCAATAAGAACAATAAATATTTCCAACGAATTAAAATTTACATATAAATTTTTCAATCCAAATAAAAAGGAAAAAAATAGTAGTATAATATGTTATTATCAATGTGGAGAATTTTCTTCGGTAGAAAAATTAAAAGATAAAATATATTTAAATGTATTATCACATCCTTTAAGAGATAAATTTTTTAATATTTTAAGAACAAAAGAAGCTTTAGGTTATATCGCTACAATGACTTTATTTAAATTAAGAGGAATCTTTGGTTTTAAATGTGCTATTCAATCAAATGTTAAAAATCCAGAATTTATAATTAAAAGAGTTGAAAATTTTCTTTTAGAAATGAAAAATTATTTTAATAATATTAGTGATGAAGATTTTAAATCCTATGTTAATTCATCTATTTTAGCCTTAAAGAAAAAAGATACTAACTTATCACAAGAAGTTTCTAGAAATTTTGATGAAATCATTCAACATTCTTATTTATTTAATAGAAGAGAAATTGAAATTGAATTGCTGGAAAAATGTAATAAAGAAGAATTAAAAAAAATTTTTAATTATTATTTCTTTGAAAATATTAAATTATTAAAATTAGAATATATTTCTGATGTTCATAAAGAAGAAAATGAAAATATGTTAAAAGAAAAAGAAAATGATAAAAAAGAAGTTATTTTAGAATCTATTTATAATTTTCAAGATATGAATACTTTATATCCTGATTATTATTTTAAAAAATATTAAGTTAAAATATTAATTTTTTTAAAAAGATAAATTTTTAAAAATCAATTATTTATTTTTCCTTAATTCATCATTTTTCATTTTAATATTTAATAATTTTTTTTTAACTTTGTTTAATTGATTTCTTGTTCTACTTAAACTATTATAATTATTTTTCATTATTTTATCATACTTCAAAATATA
>JAJJLU010004163.1:0-17437 GCA_023807065.1 Isotricha intestinalis | reverse complement strand
ATAAGTTAAAATAAATTAATATTTATAATAATTATTATTTTAATATATTTATTTTTATAATTTTAAATAAATTAAAAATTCAAAATTTAAATCTATATATAAAATATAGTTTTCTTTATGCTATTTTTATAAATTATTTTGACAATATTTTTATGGTTAATTAATTATTATTTTTTTTATTTTAAATTCAATGTCAAAATTTTAAAAATGAAATTGTTCAATTGAAAAATTTAAAAATAAATATATATTTTATAATTATTCATAAATTTATATATCAAAATAGTTCATAAATTTGAGAATACCATTATAACTTTTTTTGATAAAACAAAAAATAATAAACAAAAAAAAACTATATATCAAATCATTGAAAACCTAATATATATGTTACAAATTTTTTTTATAAAATAAATAAAGTTCGATTAAAATTAATAAAAGTTTTAATATATTTTTGAGAAAATAAGAAAGTATTAAAGTAAAAATTATAAATAAAAAATAATTTAAACAATAATATATTTAAACCTAATTTAACTTTTAATCATTAAATATTTATTAATATATATAACAAATATCATTATTTGGTTTTGAATCTTCTGTCCTAAAAGAATTTTGTTCTATATTATCACTTTTTGTATCTGTTTTTATTTTTATTTTTGGAACAATTAGATTTACATTACTTTTACTCATTTCTTTATATGTTTTTAATTTATTTTCAGAATTAGAAATTTGATGATGAAAATATGTTTTTTTATTTTTTATTTTTATTGATTCTAAAAATTCATAATCTAAATCATTTAATTTTATTTTTTCTTTTAATGTTTTTTCTTTATTATTTTCTTTTTTTATTGATAAATTATTCTTATTATTATTTTTTTTTAATGGAATCAAAGTAGCTTTTTTAATTCTTATATATTGAAAATTATTTGCATTATTATTTGCTTTTTTATTATAAATTTCTAAAATGTTTTCTTTTGATTTCATTTAAAAATATATTTTTTTATCAAAAAAAAAAATTTAAAATTTAAAAAAAAATTCTATTTTATAACAAGAAAAAAAATATCAAATTATATTATTTTATTTTACTTCTTCCTTTAAAATTTATAAAAAATTTATATTAAAATTGGTTACTTATAATCATATAGAATATATTTACAAATGAGAAAAATTTATTTTTTTTCATCATTGAAAATTTTATGAATTATAAAAGGATATTTATTATTTCTTAAAGAATCACAAGATAAATTTTTCAATAATTTTTTATTTCCATGATTATAAATATGATTATTATTATTATTTCTATGAGATAAAACAGTTTCTAAACTATCATTTAAAGTACTTATATTTGCACTATTAAAATTATTATTTATTTTAGGAAGAGTTATATCATTCTTTTTTAAAGAATATTTTAAAGAAGAATTCTTTAATTGACTTTTTTTAATAATACTTGAATTATTTAAATTATTAAAAATAATATTATTATTTGAATTATTTGTATTATTATTATTATTATTACATAACTTTATAAAATCATGTATTTTTCTTTTAACACATTTTGTATAAGGAATATAAAATTTTCTTTCATGAGAAATTTGTTTAGTATTTTTTTTATTCTCAACAAAATAAACGTTTTTAGCTTCATTAATTGAAAAATCCTTTTTTTTTTCATAAGAAATATTTTGATTATTATTTTTTAAATTACTATTATTATCATTAAACCACTTTTCAAATAAATCACTTTCCATATCAATTCTAAATAAATTATTTTTTTCTAACATATTTAGAATTAATTCTTTACAAGAATTTGAAATTTTAATATTTTTATTAAATGTAATATGATTATGTAAAATTTGATGAATGATATCTTTATCATTTTTACCATTAAAAGGATAATAACCTTGAATCATTCTAAATAATATTATTCCTAAACTCCAAACATCAATTTTAATATCAGAAAAAAAATTATTCCCTGATACAACTTCAGGAGGAAGAAATAATGTAGTTCCAGCTTTAATTAATTCTTTAAATTGACCATTTGAAAAACCAGAAATTCCAAAATCAATTAAAACAACTTTTGTTTTTTCTTCATCTAAAAATAAAATATTATTTGGTTTTAAATCCCTATGAATAATATTTTGCTCATGAATATATTTTACAGCTTCATATATTTGTTTAAATATAATTTTACTTTCTTTTTCTGATAATCTTTTTTTTGAATTTAATAAATTATTTAATTCTCCTCCTTTTGCATATTCCATTACAGTATAAAACGAATTATCATAATTAAATGAATCAATTAATTTAATTATATTTTTATGATTAAATGTTCTTAAAATCATATGTTCTCTAGAAATATTATATATTTCTTGGTTTGAAAAATTTGAAGAATCTATTTTTTTAATTGCATATTCTTTATTATTTATTATATTCTTTGCTAAATATACTTTTCCAAAACCTCCTGATTTTATCCATTTAATAAATTCATATTGATTATAATGATTACTTACTTTAAAAGAAGAATTATCTATTGTAAAAAATAAAATATCTAATTTATTTAAATATGGAATATCATAATCTCCTAAAGGTAATTCATTCATTCTATATATATTTACTATTTCAAAATTTGATTTTGATGATAATTCTAATATTTTTTTTTCTAATTTATTCATTTTTATATATTTTATTATTGAATCCTTTAAACGACGAAGAGATATATTTAAATAATCTTTTATTATATATTTAAATGAATGTTCCTTTTTTTTCCCATTTAACCATAATATTATTTCTATATTTTGTTCTGACATTTGGTTTTTATTTATTTTTTTTTTTGGAGTTTTTAATTAAATTAAGATAAAATTAACCATTAATTATGAAAAAAATTATTCAAAATTTTTAAATGAATGACTTAACTTATAATAATGATTATCCAATAGAACAAAAATCAAAAAATTTATTTTTTTCTTTTTTTGAATCAATAAATTGTAATTATTACAAACCAAGTGTTTCATATACAATTTCAATTAGATTTGGTTATATAATAATGATATTAACAGGAATTCAACTATCATCTTTAATAAAATTTCATATTGATACTGATGAAGTAATTGATGAATTTCAAAATAAAAATATTATTATTTCTTCTTTTTTAAATTATCCTATATATTTATTTAGACCAAATTTAGATAATAATTTTTATAAAACTTTAGAAATTTTAGTTTATGTTTTTACTGTTTTATTAATTTGTTTAATTATTTATTGTTTTGTTTTATTATCATTTCCTTTAAATAATAAAAGACAAACTTTATTTTATTTTCATTTTAGATTATTATACTTCATTTTTGTTTTTGTACAATTTTTACTTTTTCTTCCAATTATTTTAATATTATATAATTCAATAAATAAAAAGGAATCAAATAAAAATGTTTCATATATGAAAATAATATTTCATTGGTTTTTAATTACTTTATATTGTGGAATCACTTATATTATAGATATGTTTAATTTATTATCTTCAAATATAAATAATAATATTCCTGGATTTTTTAATAATATTACTTCAAGTACTCTTATGATTAATATTTTTTATTTACAACTTTTATTATTTATTGAAACAATTATAATTGATAAATCTGAAATTTTCTTATTTTTAGTCTATTTTTTTACTTTTTTATGTTTGACAAAAATAATTTATGATTTAATTAATGAATCTATGTTATATAATAAACATTTTATTTTAGGATATTTCATTATGTCAGTTTTTATATTTGAACAATTTTTTGTATCATTAATAAATTCTTTGTTGAAACATAAAGAAATATATAAAACTTATTATATTTCAGGTTTTTTTACAATCATTGCAACATATTTTATAATTAAAAAAATATTTTTTCCTTATTTAGATAAATATTGTTTATATGTTGATATAAATACAATAAGAAGTTTTGAAGTAAATTCTTTTCAAAAAAATATGATATGTATCAAATATATAATATCAAAAAGATTAGAAATAAGAGAAATTCATCCAAATAATTATGTTTTAAAAACAAAAGAATTATATTTAAAATTATATCCATATTATAGATATAATTTTCATTTTTGTTTATCATATATAACTTTCATAATTTTTTCTATAAATAACTATGAATTAGCTTTAACAGAAATAGAAACAACAAAAAAATTTACAAATTTATCTTATTCTCAAGAATTTTTATTATTTATGATAAAAAACTTTTCTAATGAAAGTATAATAAGATATAGTGAAATAGAAAATATAGTACAAGATAATCAAGAAAATTATTCTGAATATATAGAAAATAAAATAACAAAAAATAATAGTAAAAAATGGGCGATTTCATCTATATTAAATGTAATAAAATATGATAGATTAACATTAAAATTTAAGAATTATATTTTTAATGCTATTGAAAAAAAAAGACAATTATGGGGACAATATGAAAATGATGATATAATGATAGAAGAATTATATGATAGTGGAAAAGAATTTTTTGAATGGAAAGATAAAGTGAAGAAAATATGGGATAAATTAAATAAAATTTCAAATGATAATGTTAATAATGAAATAACAAAATTTTATTGTGATTATTTAGATAAAGTATGTAATGATAAATTTGAAAGTGAATTTCTTTTGGATAAAATATCATATACAAATTTAAAATATTCTAAATACAATGATGAAATATTAAAAAATAAATATAAAGCAGATACAGGAGTAATAATGATAGAAGGAAATGTAGCAATAAATATAGGAAGAATGATATATATAAATCAACCTTTAATAAAAATATTAGGTTATTCAAATAAAAGTGAATTATTAGGAAATAATATATCAATGATTATCCCAGGTGATATAGGTAGATATCATGATGATATTATAAGTAATTATTTTGAAGTTGGAAAATCAAAAATATTAAAAAAAACAAATAATTTTTTATGTGTTAAATCAAAAGAAAAATATTTGCTTCCAATTCATGCTTTGATGGCTTTTATGCCAAGTTTAGATAAGAAATTAAGAGGTATTGGTATTATTAGATTAAGAAATAAAACTGATGAAACTATCATTTGTTCTGAAACTGGAATGATTGAAGCTATTACTCCTATGATGGGAAAATTATTAAATATTACTCCTAATTTAATTGAAAAAAATAATTATTATTTTCAAACGTTTTTCCCTTGTTTAATGAAAATAGATAAAAGCTCTGATAAGAAATTACCTAAATTTTTTTCTGAAGATTTATTTAAAAATACATCTATTGAATTAGAATGTGAAATTTGTTGCCCTAAATTTAATTTAATTGATAAGAATTTATATAGGATAAAAACAAAAAATGTTTTTATTCAATATATTAATAATGATTTTTTTCAAGAATCTGTTATTTCTAATAATAATGGAGAACATTCTCCTCAACATAAAATATTTTCTGGATTATTTAATAGTCCAATTCAAAAACAAGTTCAAATAACAAATGAAGATTCAATTATTCCTTTAAATATTAATAATAATAATAATAATTATCTTAATATTAATTTTAAAAATAATAATAATGCTACTTTAATTAAAAATTCTGTTGTAGGAGGGATTAATATTATTCAAAATAATTTAAAATTAAATAATAACGAAAAAAAAACAACTACTCCAGATATGGATTTAATTAAGAAATATAAGAAAAATTTATTTATATATCAAAATCAAATAAAATTAGAATTATCAGGAAGAGAATATTTAATGGATAAATTAGAAGATATATTTAATTCAATGATTTTAGATCATGAATTACATCAATTAACAGAAAAAGCAGATATTAATATTACTCATATTGGATTAAAAATATATAATAATACAATTCCAATTAGAATTATTATTATTCAGTCAAATCAATTATTTGAAAATAAAAAAGAAGATAATTTAGTTTTATCAATTAGTGAAATTAATGTTGAAGAAAAAAGAAATGAAATGTTAATTAAAGAAGAAGAAATTGAAAGAGAAAATTCGAAAAATTCAAATGATTTAGATAAATTATATGAAATTGGTTCTGTTAGTGGGAAAGATATGAATATTACTTTACAAAAATATTTAAAACAAATTAAATCTCAAAAATATGATTCTTATATTTTAACTAAAATAACTGGATTAATTATTTCTATTATTTTTATTTTATCTTCTATTTTAGTAATTTATTTATCTTATAAATTATTTGAATTTTCAACTAATTTTTTAATTTTAATTCAAGAAGCAATTACTTTAAATGAATATTTATTAGAAAGTTCTAAATATTCAACTTTATTATATTTAGAAGAAATATTTAATTATAATACTTATGAAATTTTTAATGATGAAATTCAACCTAATAAATTATTACAAAGTGTTTCAAAATCTTTTTTAACTTTATTAGATAATTTTTTTAATACTGTTAAATCAATTTTTGATGAAAATGAATATATAAAATCTTATAGTGCAAATAGAATAAATTATAATTTCATTAATCAAGAAATTTCTCTAAGTTTTATTAATACTTTTTATTTTATTATTCAAAATTCTTATGCAATTCAAAGAAATGGTTTAAAAGATACACAAAATAATGTTAATAAAATTGTTTATACACATTTTAGAATTATTAGAGAACATTTTATGGATAAATATAAACATAAAACTAATTTTTTTTATTATACTGGAATTTCAATTTTAGTTTCTTCTGTTTCTATTATTTTATTATTATTAATTATACTTTTTTTAAAATATAGAGGGAAAAAAAATAAGCAAATTAAAATGTTAAAAGTATTTGAATTTTTAAAAAATGAAGAAATTGAATTAATTACAAAAGATATTGATTCTTATGAAAGAAAATATAATTCATATTTTAAGCATTTAGATGAATATAAAAAGAAAAAAGTTCAATTTAATAATAAAAATACAGAATTATTAAATAAAAGATTAAAAAAGAAATTTTTAAAAATGCAAAAAATAGAAGAAAGTAAAAAAAAATATAATGTAATAACAGGGAAAAAACCAGAAAATGAAGAAATAGAAAATTCAAAGAAGCATTTATTAATAAAAGAAAATATGACATTAAATTATGTTTCTTCATTTGCATATATATATTCTTTTGTTTTAATATATACAATATTTTATTTAATAGAAATAATATTATATTATTCTTTAATTCAAAAAGCAGTTAAATTAACATTATCTTTATTTACTAGTAGATTTGGATTAAATTTCTTATCTTATAAAATTAATTATGTTATTTCTTTAGAAATGGATTTAATACATGATTCACCAAATATTTCTTTATTTAATAATTTTTCTAATTCAGCTTTAATGAATTTTCAATCTTTAAGTGCATATATTAGTTTAAATAAAAAAATGTTTGATTCAAATATTACTGATTTAATTGGAGGAAATTTATGTTCTATTTTATCTAATTTAACTTTATGTAATTATGAAACTTTTTATAATATACAAAATCAAGGTTTAAAATCTTTAATTCCTTATTATATTAAATCTTTGGAAGAAGGATTTTTATTTTTTATAAATAATTTTAATGAAATAAGTGATATTGAATCTATTATTACAAATAGTAAATTATGTTTAATTAGGTTTTTAATTTTAAATATATTTGAAGTTTATCATGAAATTTTTAACCAATTAAATTCTAATTTACATAATCAATTAGATTCTTGTGTTACAAGATTAATTATTGTTTGTGTTTTATTTGGAAGTTTATTTTTAATTTCTATTTTTATTAAAATTAATAAATTTATACATACTATTCAAGAAGAAGAAATTCTTTGTAATCAATTAATTACTGAAATTCCTTATAAACTAATTCAAGGAAATCCAAACATGAAAAATAATTTAGCAGAGAATTTCCAAATAAATGAAAAATAAATTATTAATACTAATAATTAATTAAAGATTTAATTTTTATTTTTTTTTATAAGAAATTATTGAATATTATATTTTACAATTTTAATATTTATAAAAATATACTTCAAAACATATTAACTTTGATTTAATAAAAATAAAAAATTAAATTTTCTTCAATTTTTTAATAAATTAAATATGTCTGTAATAGAAGAGATAATAGTATTAGATGATCCTAAAGTAAAAATAAAAAATTTATAATTAAAGTTAGAAGAAATAAAAAAATACCATATCCCAGATGATTTACAAGAAAATGAAAGAATATCATATATAATGAAAAAAGGTTATGTTTGTCAAAAAGATAATTTAATAAAAAATTTACCAAATTTATATTATAAAAATTATCCAAAGAATACATCTTTTATTTTTAGTATTATAATTTCTATAATGGATGATATTGAATTATATGAAAAATCTTCTCAAAAACTTTTTTCTGAAAGTTTAGGAAAATTAGGAGAAAAATTTTCAGAAAGAAAAAAAGAAGATCATTTAAACGAATTAAATAAAATTATAAACCATTTTTTAATTGCTATTTCAACCTTAGAAAAATCAATAAGTGATGAATATGTTATTCACTTTAATGACTTAATAAATAAATTTTGTGAAAACAATTTTAAAATCATAATTAATAAAGAATTAATTGAATATACTATTTCTTTAGGGAAATTTGGTCAAAGTTGTGTAAATAAAAAATTTTCTGTTTTTTTTTGTATTTGTTTAATAAGAATATCAAAAAATAAAATTGAAGATTTATATAATAGAGTTTTATTTTTAGCAGAAGATACAGAAAGAAAAGTTAAATTTGAAATGGCTTATCATATGAGATTTATAATAAAATTAAACGATAGTAAATTTTGTGAAGAGAAAATGATAAATTTTTTAAATTATTATTTAGAAGATGTTGATATGAAATTTTTATTTATTACTTTTGAAAGTTTATTTTATTCAGATAATTTATCTAAATTTGAAAATTGCTTTTCTTTCATGAAAAATTTCTATAATAAAATTAATGAAATTACTACTTGTAATGATTTTTATACTTTAAGTTATGATTTTCATAATATTTCTGATATTTTTTTATGTCTTTTAAATTATTGCTATAATATAGGAAATAATAATAAAGAATTAATAAAATATATTAAAATTTATTTAAAAAATTTTTTTAATGAAAATGAATTAAAAATTTCTACTAATGTTATTGTTTCTTTTAAAAATGATTATTGTTTAAAAAATTTTGATAAAATTTGTTGTATTTTTTATAAAGAAAAAGATATTCAATTTTTAAAAGAAATAATTCCAATTGCAATAGATTATTATTTTCAAATGAAAGAAAATTTAGATATTTTTTATGAAAATTTACATTTGATTTTATTATATCTTCCAAATGATTTTTTAACAAAACCTTTTTTTAATAAAATGTTATTTTTTATTGAAGATGATAATAATGGAAATTCTCAAACAAATAATAATCCTTTAATTCTTTCTGATTTAAATCCTCCTTCAAATAAAGATTCAAATGCAAATTTAAACAATCAAAATAATTATTTAAATTTCAAAAAAGATTATAAAGAATATTGGTTAAATAATTTTAATTTAATAATGGAAAGAATGATTGAAATAGGATGCGATAAATTTATTAAATGTTTATTAAGTAAATTAAATAATTTTTTAAATTTAATTAAAAAAGGAAAAGAATGGAGAATTACAATAAAATTATTTAAAGGTATTCAATTATTACCTAAATATATTATGTTAAATTATAAAAAATATTCTAATTATGAAGATTATTTACAAATATTATATAATTTTTGTAAAGATCTTTTAAAAAAAGAAATAAATATTTTAATTGAAAAAGAAATTATGCAATTATTATCAGAAATTATTCATTTTTCAATTTTTAGAAAAGAAATTTTAGAATATTTAAAAAATAATTTTTTATTAAATAAATCTTTTTATAGAAGAAGAATTTATTGTTTATTTGGTGATTGTGCTTATAATGTTTTTTCAAAAGAATTTATTTCACAATTTAATATTTATTCTAATTTATTTGATAATATTTTAATAAATGATATTCCTTTAATGCAAAGTTATATTCTTGAAATTTTAATTAAATATGAATTATATGAACAAAACTTAATAAATAAAGTAAAAAGTATTTTAAATAATTCTAAAACTAAAAATGATATTTTGGTAATTGTTATAATTAAAAAATATTTAAATTTATCTTCTTCAAATGTAAAAAATAAAAAAGCAAATAATAATGAAAATGAAAAAATAAATTTAGAAAAAAAAGTAAAAGATATAGAAAAAGGATTTAATATAAAAGATAAAAAAGAAGATAGTTTTTATAAAAAAACAATAAAACCAAAAGTAAAAACAAATATAAATAAAAAGAATAATAACAAAAAAGCTTCAAATATTTTTCAAAAAATCGATGATAATAAAAATCAATTATATTTAAGAAAATCATCAATGAATAATAATAATCAAGAAAAAAAAATTAATGAATATTTTTCAAACAGTGGTGGAAATACAAAAATTTCAAATTCTACTACTAATGTTCCTAAAATTAAAAAAACTAAAAATAATAATAATAATAATAATATTCATTTAAATAAATCTATGAATAATATTTCAAAAAATTCAAATAAATAATAATATAGAAATTTAAATTATTTTATATTAATAACAATATAAAAAATTATAATACTTGTATAAACTCTTTTATTATATAATATTCAATTCATAAAATTTAAAGTAAATTACTTAATTAAAAAAAGTATTTAAAAAAATATAAAAAATAAACAAAATACAAATTTAAAAATATATAAAAAATGAAAAAAAGGAAAAAAAAATAAATTTACATAAAAAAATAAATGTCAGATTATTTAGAAAAAAGAAATGAAGGAATAAATTTTTTAAATTTATATAATCCAAACACTTTTAAATTAATAAATGAAGAAAATTTAAACAAAGCAATTCCTTGTTTTCAAGAATCAATAAATAATGCACCAAATGAAGAAGAAATATATAAATCTTCAATTTTAATGGAAGAAACATATGAAAAGTTAATTTCAGGAATAGAAAAAGATACAATTCATCATCAAGATATACATAATAAATATATGTATTATTCAAGTAATTTGATGAAGACTTTATCAACTAATTTAAAATTATCAAATAAATTTAATGATCCCAAAACAGAAAAAATAAATTTATCAGCAAAAAATGTTATTATGGAAATTCCATTAAATGAAATAGGATCAAATGCTTATGAAATGATAGAAAATTTTATTGATGAAAAAGAAACATATTATTTCCTTATATCAAATTTAATGAGACATTATTTAAATGAAGGAATAAAATTATATGAAAAAGGAGAATCAATTCCTTCAAAAAATATGTTTAATATAATATTAAATGAAATATTTAAGCATTATAAATTAGATGATAATTTAGAAAAATTAGAAATAAAAGAAGAGATAAAAGAAGATATGGAAGATATAATAGAATCAGCTATTTTTTATGTAAAAAGAATAGATGCTGAAATATTAATAAAGAAAGGAGATCAAAAATTAAATGAAGCTTTAAATGAAAGTGATGAAATAGATATGGATGATGTAACAGAAGCATTAACATATTATAGAAATGCCTTAAATGAAATAAGTAAAAGTAAATTAACTCCTGATATAGAATTAGAAGCTATTTGCTTTTCAAACATTGCAAAAATTATGTATAGAATATTTAAAAATAAAAAAAAAATAGATAAAATTAAAGGTTATGTTTCTCAAAGTGTTAATTTAGGTTTAAGTTTATCTCCTAAAAATGTTGGTAATGAAAAATGGTATATCGAAGCTACAAATATTTTACAAGAAATTAGAGATGAAGAATTAAAGGAAGAAGAAAAAAATAATGATTTATTAAGAACTGAAATGAAGAAAAAAGAAGAAAGTATTTTCCTTGAATTAAATGAAAAAAAAAAAGAAAGTAATCTTGCATTTATTAAATTTATTCTTGAAAAATATCCTTATAAAGGTTATAAAAATGATGGAAAAAATATTGAAGAAGAATTCAGTAAAGATAATAAAAATTTTATTAAAACTTTAGTTGCAAAATATCATCCTGATAGATATCCAAAAAATACTGAAGAAGAAAAAAAAAATTATGTTATTATTCATGAAATTTCTGTTATTCTCAATGGAATGTATTCTATTTATGATTCTGTTAATAGGAAAGATGCTTAAATAATTATTTATTTTTTTTTTTTTTTGATTTTGAAAAATTAAAAATTTGTTTTTTTTTTTTTTAAAAATTATTATTTTTTTTATTATTTATTTAGGCTTTATTCAATTTTTTTCATTTTTTTTTATTCATTTTTAATTAATTTTTTTAATTATTTTTTTAATGAATCTTTTTATAATAAAAAAATGGAATTAAAAAATATTAAATAATGAATATTAGATACAAACACATTTCAAACTTTTATTTTCATTGTTATTTAATAATTTAATATTATTATAAAATAAGTATTTACATAAACTTTAATTTAATCAAGAAAAATAAATTCCTTATTTTCATTTAAATTATTTTTATTCATATTTTTTTAATTTTACCATGAAATTGTTAATATATGTTTTTATTTTTTTTATTTTTATTTTTTTTTAATTTAAAAAAAAATAAATAACAAAACAAATAAATGTTTCTAAAATTATTTTCAATCTTCAAATAAAAAAAATTAAAATATAATCTAAATTTTCAAAATAATAATATCCTCATTTTTTAACGTATAAAATTCAAAAAATGAAAAAAAATAAATATAAAAATATAAAATGTATCCAAATAACCAAAATTTAGAAAAAGAAAGTAAATTAATGATGAATTTATCTCTTTTATCATCATTAAATCAAAAAATAAATTTACAAACTTATCAAAATATAATTCCAAATTTTCCTCAAACAATTCCATATCAACAAAATCAAAATTTAACACAATTAGGTTTTCAAAGTTTACTAAATGAAAATAATAACAATATGTTTTATTATAATAATCAAATTTGTCCTATTAAGAATAATGATTCTTTTTATTTTAATAATATTTATTATAATAAACCTTATACAACTCTTTCTTATTATGTTAATCAAGACTTTAATCCAAATGAATTTTTAAATAAAAAAACTTCAAGAAATAAAATTATTATTAATGAAGAAGGAAAAAGTTATAATAATATAATGAATAATAATAAAATACATAATGATAAAATTTATAATAATAATTTTTTAAACAATATAAAAATATTAAATAAAGATTTTTATAATATTAATAATAATATAAATAATAATAATAATTATTGTAAATATAATACTACTCCAATTTTTAAAATGAACGATTATAATAATATAATGTTTGAAACTCATTTTTTAAAAACAGATATAAATAAAGAAAAAGAAAAAAAATATAAATGTAAACATCCAAAATGTGAATTATGTTATAAAACAAAAAAACAATTAGTTTCTCATCATGGAAAAATGGATATTGAATGTCAAAGAGATACTGTTTGTATATTAGAATTAATTTCAAATGCTAAAAAATTAATTTTAAATTTAAATGATAATAATAAATTATCTAATCAAAGTTTTAATCATGTTATTGAAAAATATGAAAATTTAATTAAAAATGTTTCTATCACTGATTATGCTCAAATGATTTGTGGTAATAAATTTAAGGATATTATTATTTCTACTCAAGAAATTCAAAACTTTAATTTTAATAATATAAATTAAAGATTGTATAGTATTTTGTCTTTTTTTTTCTTTATGTGAAATTATTGAAAAATGTTTTTAATAATATGATATTTTGTTTTATTTCATAATATTATTTAAAATTTATGAAAGACTGAAGAAAAGATAATATTTTTTATAATTAAAGATTTATATGAAGTAAATTAGTTATGTAACTTTAATATGTTTGGGTCATATAAAAAATAATGTAAAAAATAATAATTTATATTTAATATATTAAAAACAATCAATTATATAATATATTAAGGAAATTATGGGTTAAAAATAATTTTAGCTTAAAATTTAAATATAAATTCATTTTAAATTTTATTATTTCTTTATAAATATTTAATTTTTATATTTATAATGAAAATTCGAAAAATTTATTTAATTATTCATTTCATATTATTCTAATTATATAAAGATAAATAAATAAAAAAATCAAAAACTTTTATATGTTATAATTATATTTTTTTCAATTTTTCTTTTAATTTATTTATTTTTTTAGTTAATTTTATATAAATTATTTTTATTATATAAAGTTAGGATATAATCATTCAAAAAATTAATATTTATATTATACAAATACCTTTTTATATACTCTTTTATTTCTATTTTCGATAAATAAAATATAACAATATATTTATTTACTTTTTTAACATTTTACTGAATAAAATTCATGGTCATTGTTTTTTTCATTTCTTGAAGTTAATGGATATTGTTTATCATAAATTTTCTTTTTCTTATCTTTATTAATAATTTTACAATTATTGCTATTTTTTTCTTTTTTTTTTTTAGAACACAATCTTCTAGAAGAATTTGAATATTTTATTTCATTAATCGGGAATACTAATTTTTTTTTATTTTTTTGAGAATATAAAGAATAATCAAAATTTTTAGAATAATTTTTTTCATTATTATTATAAATACAATAATTATTAATTATAATATTTGAACTTGAATTAGTATGATTTTTAATTTCATGATTTATTGTATTATTTCTTAAAGAATTTTTTTGAATACTAATATGAAAGTTATTTCTTTTTAAATCATATGATTTTTTTTCTTTTTGATTTATTTTATCATTATAAAATTTTTCAGTTTTTATATTTTTAGATTTAAATAAAGAAGAATATTGACTTAAAGGACTTGAAATTGGAATTGTGTTTCCATTGTTATTATTATTAATCACATTTCTAATATTATAATGTTTTTGTTTAATATTATTTTGATTATTTCCAGAATTTAAAACTTGATTTCCTTTTAAATTATTATTATTTATTGAAATATTATAATTTATTTTTGTTGTAATTGATTTATCAATTAGGTTATTATTATTATTAATATTGCTATTATTATTATTGTTCTCTTTATTATTAATGTTTTTATTATTAATAATATTGTTACTATTATAAGATGAATGCCCAATATTTAAGTTTAAATTTATATTATGAACAGACGAAGTTACATTATTATTATTTGTTATAAAACTACTGGGTGTTGTTTCAGTTGGAGTAAAATTAGGAGATGTCATTAACAATTTATTGACTAATATCTTTTTATTAGAATTAATATTTTCTTTTCCATCAATTTTCTCATTTCTTTTTTTTTGATTAATATAATTTTTATTTTTATGCATAATTTTCTTATTAGATTCATTTTTTGAATTTAAGTTAATTTCCACAACATTTTTTTTCTTTTTATCTTTTGATATTTTTTTAAAATTATTTTTTTCTCTTCTTGAAGTTTGGCTTGAATGACCAATAAATTTAATCATTTTTTCAATAGATTTATTTAAAATTGGTTTTTCTTTTTTTTTCTTTTGTTTTTTTGAACTTGATAATCTTTCAGAAATTGGAATTTGATTATTTAATTTTTGATTAATTAAAACTTTTTTATTTTGTTTTTTTTTAATTTTAGAATTTTTATTTTCTTTTAAAATATTTTTATCTCTATTGCTATATGTTATTTTTCCTGATTTTATTTTATTTTTATTTAATTTATTTTTTTGTTTTTTTGTAATAATATTATTTTCATTGTTATTTAAATTTTGAAAATTTAATTTTTTTACTTCTAAAATTTTTCCAATTTTTGGAATTTTGGTTTTATTTGAATCTTCTATTATTTTTATAAAATTCTCATTCACAAAGTTTTTTTTTTCTAAATTTATAATATCACTAAACAAAGAATTTTCTAAATCTAAAATACTATTTTTAATTCCTTTAGAGTCATTATTTTTATTTTTTAGATTATCCAAAAGACTTTCATTATCATTAACAATAAAATTAATTATTTGACTAAAATCTTTATTATTAAGATTATTATCATCAAATTTAGAAAAACTAAAAGAATTATATTCAAAATTTTTATAATTTGAATATTCTGAATTAGTAACATCTTTTGGATTGATAATATTATTAAAATCTAATTTTTTTATTTCTTTTTTTTCATTAACATTATCTTCCATTTCTTCAATCATTTCTAAATATTTTTTTTTCTTTGTTACATTTTTAATCATTATTTTAACTATATCTTCTAAAGAAAAATAAACAGGAGAAAATAAAGTATACTTTTCATAATAATAATTTATTTTTGGAAGTCTATTTATTGATTCATGAAGATAATAAAATCTTTTTAAAAATTCACTGTTTTCAGCCCATAATAAATAATTTTTAAATTCACTGACTATATGCTTTTTTTCATCATAAATTATATCATTTATTATTCTTTTATTATATTTATCCTCAGTAACATTATATTTTTTTAAATTCAATATCATTTTCTTTTTTAATATTAAGATTACTTTATTATTTAGCAAAGAATGTTTATTTAATTGTTTATCTTTTTCCTTTGATTTATTTTTTATTATTTGTTTTGTTAATGATTGAAATTTAATTAAATTTTTATTTCTTGAATTATTGTATAATCTTTTCCCATTTTCTAATATTATTGTTTCTTTATTTATATTATTTTTCGGCTTTAATTCTCTTGCTGATTTTAAATTAACTATCATTTTAGTTTTCAATTTTTTTTTTATTCATTTATTTTTAATAAAAAATTTAAAAATTCATTTATGTAAAAAAATAATAAATATTTTAATTTAAAAAAAATATTCTAATATTTCCTTTAAAAAAAGGATAAGATTAAAAAATATTTTTTTCTTACTAAATTAAAATAGTTAATTAGAAAAAGTAATTAAAAATGATAAAATGTAAGGAATGTGGAATAGAATATCCAAAATCTCGTAAAATATATCATGAATATCAAGAATGTAAAGGGTATTGTGGATTAGATGATCCAGGCGAAGATACAATTTATGCTCGAGATTTATGGAAACAAGAGATTAATGATGAATCAAATATTTGTAAAAATGATGAAGAATATGCTAAGCAATTACAAGAAGAATATAATAAAGAAAATAATCTTCGAATTAGTGATTCTGTTTTTGCAAAAAATTTACAAGAAGAATTAAATAATGAATGTGATTTCGAAGAATCTAAATTTGAAATAGGGGAATTATATATTCCAAGTTCAAATAACAATAATAATAATAATAATAATAATAATAGAAATAATAATAATAATAACAATAATAATAATAATAATAATAATAATAATAATAATAATAATAATAATAATAATAATAATAATTTAAACAGTCCTAGAAATCTCAATCGTCAAAATAATCAACGAAATTTTAGTCCTCCCTTAAGAAACCAAGTAT
>JAJJLU010004162.1:0-17465 GCA_023807065.1 Isotricha intestinalis | reverse complement strand
CATTTCAGAAATGAAAGTAAAAACTTCTTCAGAAGCAATATAATTATCAAAAGCTTTTCCAATCCAAATAATTTCTCCTCTAGATTTAGCGAAGAATTTATATTCAACAGGGAAATTATTTTTTTTTAAAATAATAGAATTGAAATAGAATTTTTTTCCATTTCTTTTAACAGTTTTCATCCTTAAAGATTTTTTAGTATCCCATTCACCTAAAAGAGAAATATTACCACAAATATAATAAATACCAATTGGCATACTTTCTGTTTTTTCTAAAAAAAAAGGTAATTCAACTTCCTTTTCAGGATTAATAGTCATTACTCTATAAAATTTATTTCCTTTTTTATCAAGTAATTCAAAACCATTTTTTCCTATTTTTAATTCTTTACTTGATTTAAAGGATTTTAAATGAGATCTTTCTTTTTTTTTTGATTTTCCTTCAGTAAAATTTATATCTTCTTCTTCTATTCTAAAATCAGGAATTAATTTTTGAGGAGATTGAATTTCTGTTATTGCTGTTAATTTTGGACTAAATTCTACTTTTGATGTTCTTTTTAAAGGAAGAGTTTTTATTTCATTTTTTTTTAATAAATTTTTCTTTTCAAAATATAATCTTTCTTGAATTTCTTTCTTGTGGAATTCAGTTTGTGAAAAAGATGATTTTTTCTCATGTTTTCTTTCTATTTTTTCTTCTTTTTCATTATATTTTCTCTTTGGATTATTTAAATTACTTTCCATATTATTTTTTGTCTCTTCTTCAGAATTAAATGATAATGATGAATTAATATTATCTTCTTCATTATCTTCTATTATTGGAACTAATATATTATTTTTTATATTATATGAATCTTTTATTTGAAATGATAATGGTCTTTTTTCATTCCTTTTAAATTTCTTTTCTTTATCTTCTTTTTTTTTCTCTTTTAATTTTTTTTCTTCTTTATTTACATTTTCTTCTTCTACTATTTCATCTAAATCTTTTATTATTGGATTTACTTTTTGAATTCCTAATGTTTCTTCTAAAAATTCTTCATCTTCTGATGAATTGTATATTTCTTCTTTTTCTAATTTTTCATCATTTTTATATTCTCTTTTTATGTTACTTAGATTCTTTGCCGAAGGAAATTTTTCTTTTTTATTTGCCTTTATTTTTATTTTTCCTTCTTTTTTATTTAAATCTTCAGATATTTCAATTTTTATATTTTCTTCTTTTTTTTCTTTTGATGTAAATTTTTCTTCGGCTTTTTTTTCTTGTTTTTTTTCTGATCCTTCTTTTTCAATTTCTTTATTTTCTTCTTTTTTAATAACTTGATTATCTTTTACTTCTATGGATCCTTCTTTTTTGGCATATTTTTTCTTATTTTCTTTATTATCTTCTTTTGATGATTCTATGATTTTTTCTTTGTTAATTTCTGGTTTATCTTCTTTTTTAATTTCATTATTTTCTTTTTTTATGGGTTTTTCTTCATTATTATTTTCTTTATTTTCAACTTTATTTATCTTATTTTCTTTTATTATTGTTTTATTATGTTTTTTCTTAATTTTTTTTTCTTCTTCTTTTTTCATTTCTTTATTTCCTTCTTTTTTTATTTCTATAATTTCTTTTTTTTTTATTCTTTCTTCCTCATTTTCAATTTCTTTTTTTTCTTCTTTTTCTTCTTTTTTAATATCTTCCTTATCTTCTTTACTTCTATTTTCTTGCTTTTTTTCTTTATTATTTTCTAAATTATCTTCTTTATTATTTTCTTTAATTTCTTCTTTATTCTTTTTTATTCTTTTCTTTTTCTTTTTATTTCCTTCATTCTCATTTTCTTTATTTTCTTTTATCTCATTATTATCAATTCCTTTAATTTCTTTATTTATATTATCTTTATTTTCAATTTTTATTTCATTTTTTATAATATTGTTATTTTCATTTTTTTCTATTTTATTCTCTTTTTCATTTTGAATAATATTATTTTCTATTTTTTCTTCTTTTTTCTTTTTTTTTACTTTCTTTTTCTTTATAACTTCTTCTTCATTTTTATTTTCTTTATTATCATTTTTTTTTTCAGAATCTGCTTTTAATTCTTTATTTTCTTCTTTTAATATTTTTTTAATTTCATTATTTTCATTTTTATTTTCTTTATTTATATTCTCATTCTTATTATTTTTAATGTTATCAATTATTTTCTTTTCATCATTTTGAACAATTTCTTTTTTATTTTCTGAAATTTCTTTAATTGTATTTTCTTTAATTACTATTTCATTTTCATTAATTAATTGTTTTTCAGATTCATTATTTTTATTTAAATTTTCATCTTTTATTTTTATATTATCTTCAGAATTTTGAGTATTTACTTTTTTATCTTCTGATAAATTTTTTTTCATATTATCATTTTTTTCATTTTCTTTTTTTATATCATCTCTCATAAAATTATTTTCATTTTTTTCATTATTATTTTCGGCTTCATTTATTTTTTCTTTTTTACTTTTTTTAACTTTTTTTTTCTTAACTTCTTTTTTTTCTTCTTTTTTTATTTCTTTATTTAAATCTTCTTTTTTATTTTCAGATGTTTCTTTTATATTGATTATTTCTTCTTTATTTTCAAATTTATTTTCTTTTTCATTTTTATTAATCTCTTTATTTTCTTTATTTTCTTTTTTATTTTCTATATTATTTAATTTTTCTTTTAAGTTATTTCCTTCAATTTTACCATCATCACTTATAATATTTTCTTTAGAATCTACTTTTAAATTTTCTATATTATTTGTATTGTTTTCTGCTTTATTTTCATTTTCTTTTTTTTCTGTTTTCTCTTCATTTTCATTTTTAATTTTTTTAAAATTTAATTCTTCTTTATTTTCTATTTGTTTAGATTTTTTCTTTTTTTCTTTCTTTTTTGTTAAATCTTTATTTTCATTAATAATATCTTCTTTTTTTTCTTCAAATTTATTATCTTTTATTTCATTAATTTTATTATCTTCATTATTATCTTTAATATTTCCTTTATTTTTATCCTCTTGTAGAATATTATTTTTTATATTTTGATTATTTTCAATAATTTCTTTTATTTCTTTGTCATTTTTTTTCAATAAATTTTCATTTTTTATATTATTTATTTTTATGTCAACTTTTTCAGTTATATTATTATCATCAATGATTTTATCTTGTTGAATTTCTTGAAATAAAGGTCTTTTTGTTGTACGAAATTTTATTACTTCTTCTTTTTCTTCATTTAAATTAAATTCCTCTTTAATTATTTTTATTTCATTTAATTCTTTATTATTATTTACATTTTTTATTTCTTTTATTTCATCATTAATATTAATTTCTTTATTTTTATCTTCTTTTTTTATTTCTTCTTTATTTTCTTTTATTTCTTTATTTTTTTCATTAATAGTTTCTTTACTTTGATTTTCAACATTTTCTTTCTTATTGTTTTTTTCTTCTATTTCTTTTTCGTCTAAATTTTTTATTTCAGGTTTATCATTTTTATCTTCTAATTTTTTCAAAATAATATTTTTATTTTCAATTATTATTTTCTCTTCTTTTTCAATTTTATTTTCTATGTTTTCTTTTTTTATATTCCCTTCTTTATCATTTAACTCTTCCAAACTACCATCTTTAATTTCTGTTTTATCACTATTATTTACATTATTATTGTTTATTTTGGATACTTCTTTTTTAATTTCTGTAACAACATTATTTTCTTTGTGTTTATTTTCCTTTTTTTCTTCTTTTATGTTTTCTACTTTTTTCTCAATTATAATTTCTTTATTCTCTTTATTATCTTTTATTTTATCTTCCAAATATTCATTCTTTTTTTTTTCTTCTTTTTCTTTTTCTAATTTCTTAATTTCTTTTTTTTCTTCTTTCTTTGTTTCTTCTTTATCATCTTTTTTATTATTTTTAATTATATTATCTTTAATAATTTCTTCATTTTCATCTTTTTTATTTCCTTTTTTAACTTCAACTTTATTTTCTTTTTTATCTTCTAATATCTCTTCTTTTTTTATTTTTTTAACATGTTTTTTCTTAGCTTCAATTCTTTTTTCTTTTGTAATTTCATTATCATTTATTTTAATGTTCTTATTTTCTTCTTCTTTAATATCTTTAATATCTTTTTTATCTTGTTTTTCATCAATTTTAATTTCCTTATTTTCTTTTTTTATGTTTTCTGATATACTTTTTTCTTTTTTTTCATTATTATTATCGTTTATGTCATTATTATTTTGTTCTTTATTAATAATATTTTTATTATAATTTTGATCATCTTCCTTAATATTTTCTTTTATTGATTTTTTAATTCTTAAAATATCTTTTATTTCTTTTGCTGGAATTTTCTTTTTATATTCAACATTATTTTCATTTTCATTTTCATTTTCTTCTTCTTCTTCTTCTTCTTTTTTCTCTTTCACAACTTCATTATCTTCAAATTCTTCATCACTTTCTTTAGTTATTTCTTTAATAATATTATTATATTCAGGAATCAATTTTTCAGATTTAATATCTCTTCTAAATTTTTTATAATTTTCTTTTTTATCTTTTTCACTTCTTTTATCATCTTTAATTTTAAAATTTTGATTAATTTTATTTTTTCTCAATTTACTACCACTTAAATTACTTCCATCATTTTTTTTTTCTTTTTCATTATGTTTACTAATCGCATTAAAGTCTTTATTCTCATTTTTTTTATACTGATTAATATCAGTATCATTGTCAGTAGAATCTAAAGAATTTTTACTATTAACTTCATTTTTTTCCCTTATTTTTTTCATAATATCATTTGATCGTAAATCTCCACTTCTTGATCTTTTTATAGGAAATAAT
Organism: Isotricha intestinalis; assembly: GCA_023807065.1. Classification (NCBI taxonomy): domain Eukaryota; phylum Ciliophora; class Litostomatea; order Vestibuliferida; family Isotrichidae; genus Isotricha; species Isotricha intestinalis. The sequence goes on along the minus strand of JAJJLU010004162.1, from coordinate 12,655 downwards.
AAACCAACTTCTCTTAATCTTCTATTTTCATCTTCTATTACCATATTATAATATTCTTCTGCTTTTATTATTAAATCTTCGAATTTACTTATATTTTTATTTTTTATTTTTACACTTATTTCATCTTTATTTTTTATCCAACTTAATTTTTTCTTTAATTTATTTGGATAAAATTCTTTATGGTATTTAATTAATATTTCATAATTTTGCTTTAAATGCTTTGTAAAGTAAGTTATTGTATTTATTATTTTATTTTCTTTTATTTTTGATTGTTTTAATATTCTTAATATTGTTACTTTGTTTAAATAAATTGTATTTCCTTTTATATTTATGATAAACCCTTTTATTCTTTTTATTATTTGTTTATTTGGTTTAAAATGTTTAATTGAATGCTCTATTATTATATTATTTTTATCATTAATGAATAATTTATATTTTCTATCTTCATTTGTAATATATTTTAATAAAAACATTTTAATATCAGAATTATTATAAAATCTATTTCTAATGAAATCATCTACATTATTATCAATAACTTCATTATCAACCCACATACTTCTTTTAATATTTGTATTTTTAATTTTTAATTCCTTTTCAATATTAGAAATTAATTTTTGATATGTTGAAATGTTAACTTTTTTAATTTGAGGATTTTCTTTTAATTTGAGTCTTAAAAATTTAATATATGGTAATCTATAAGGATCTAAGTCTATTATATCGAATGTTGTATACTTCATTAATTTTGTAAGTTGTAAATCTAACATATTTAATATATTTAAAAGAGAAGAAGTTTCAATTGTTATTTTTGTTATATCTTCAACCCAAATATTAACATTTTCTAATTTTAAATCTTTAATTTTTGGATTATTTCTTTTAACTTCTTTTTTAGAATAACTGGAAAAAAAGAAACTAAAGAATGACATTTTTAAGTTTTTATTAAATATATATATATATATATATATATATATAATAATATTATGAATTTAATAATAGTTAAAAAATTAAAAAATTAAATTTAAAAAATTAAATAATCTAATATTATATATGAATTAAATAATTTTAATGAACATAGAAAATAAAAAGGAAAATGAAGAAAATAAAAATATTGAAGAAAAAAAAGAAGAAAAAGAACCAAAAAAAAGAAGATCTATTTTAAAATCTTCAAAAGAAAGATTAAATGAAATAAAAGAAAAAATAATTCAAATATTTAATGACAATACAGAAATGATAAAAAATGCTTCAATTATTCAAGAAAAAAACGATAAAGAATTAAATAATATTATAATGCATTCTCAACAAAATTATGAAGATTTATTAGATAAATTATATGAAGAAAGAATGGAGAAATTATTAGAAATTGATGATAAATATAATAATGAATTATATGAGTTAAAAGATTATAGTGAAGATAATTCAAGTAATAAAACTAATAAAGGTTCTAATTTTCATTTAAAAAATATTTATGAATCTGTTAAATTAGATAAAGAAAAAGAAATTGAAGAAGTTGAAAAAGAATTTGAAAGAAAAAAAAAAGAATTAAATGAACAATTTAATGGAATGTCAGAACAAAAAGAAGATTTTTCTATTGATGATAGAAGTATAATTTATAGAAATGAATTATTTGAAAATTTAAAAAATAAAATCAATGAAGTTGTTAATCCAACAAATAAAAAGAAAGTATGTATATCACTTAAAAAATAAAATTATAATATAAATTATTAAAATAATATAAAAATATTTTTTTTAATAATAATCATATATTGAATCATTTTCATCATTATTATTATCATTTTCAACTTCTTCATTATTATTATCAATTTCATCTTCATTTTCTTCATTTTCTTCATTTTCCTCATTTTCCTCTTTTTCTTCATTTTCATTTTCTTTTTTATTATCATTATTATCTTTATTAAATGGGTGTCCAAATAATCTTAAATCTTCCATTTTATTTCTGTCAACTCTTAAATAAAATTTACTTCTTGTAATTAAAATATTATTTTCATTAAATATTATATCTCCTTTTCTAAAAATCTCAGATTTATTTTTATCTTTCAATTTATTATTAAATTCTATTTTCTTTAATTTTTTATTTTCAGCCTTTCTATCATTATAACTTTTATATATATCTTCTGATAACAAAATTTTCTGTTTTAAATTATCTTCATATGGTTTTTTTCTTTCTATTTTCATATCTTCAATAACTTCATCAATATTTAATTTTTTTTCTAAATAACCATTAATATTATATTCATTTATTTTATCAACATAAAATTTATCATTGAAAATATCTCCTCTAAATTTTTTTTTAGGATATAATCTTTCAATACTTCTATTTATTATTTCTTTTACTTCTTCTCTATTATAACTTTTCTTGTTTATTGGTTCTAAATTTACTTTATTTTCATTTAAATTAATTGGAATTCCTTTATTTTCATTATTAAAATTATCCATAAATACTATATCAAATTTCTTTTTTATTTGATTTTTTAACATTGAGATAAAAGTATCTTTTATTAAGTCAACTTCTCCTTTTTTTGAAAAAAAAATATTTTTATTTGCTGTTGAAGAAATATAAGTTTGGCTGAAGAAATTATTAAAATCTGAAACTCCTAAATTACTTCCATTTTCTTTACAATAATAATAATGCTTAGGTCTTTTTATTTTTTTTTCATCTTTTAATTCCCCATGAAGTTTAATATTATTTTTTATTAAATTAAGAATAATGTCACTTGTTTTCATTTCTTCAATCATATCTTGTGTATTTTTATCTACTATTACCTCATCTTCTCCAGATAACTTTTTTTCCATATATATTAATTTATAATTTATATCATTATCTAACATTATTTTTGTAAAAAGAGAAACTTTATCTCCTATTTTTTCACTCACTTTTGCTTCATATTCTTCCAAAGAAGAAAATATATTTTTTTTATTTATTGATTTATCCATTTATTAATTTTAGTTACTAAATAAAAATTTAATTATTTTATAAGAAATATTAATATACTTAAAATATTCCAATGTAAATAATAAAAATATGGAATAAAAGATAAAAATAGGAGAATTATATGGAAAAAAATTAAAAGGATTCTCTTGGTGGCCTGCAATAATAAGAAATATATATTAATGTTATAAGTTTTCTGGTACCCAAATAAAGCACCTAATATTGATTCTCAAGTTTTATTTAAATTTATTGGTGATATGACTCATTCTATAATTTTTATTCTAAATTAAAAACATATATTGAATTTAAAAAAGATTTTATCAATACTAAAAATTACAATTATTAAATATTATTCAAATTGCAGCTCAAATTTATAAAGGAAAAATGTCTTATGAACAACATTATAATTTATGCAAAAAAAGACTGATATATTCCTAAAACAATTTTATTGTATTCAAGAACAAAAAGAAAATTAAAAATAAATAAAAATAGAAAAAAATATATTGGGAAATAAAAGGAATAATAATACTGTTAATAATAATATTTCTAATAATCATGAATTAAATTATATTATTGAAGATTTTATTTATAATAAAAAAATGTTACCTATTGAAGAATATAAAGTATATTTTGAGAAAATGAAAAAAATGATTTAGAATCATAAAATTAATAATAATTTAATGCATTTATTAATAAAATTATTAAGAGTTTTAAATGGTTCCAGAAATTTTAATGAACAAATAATTTCAATGGATTATTTTATTGGTTTACAAAAAAAATAAAAAAGAAAATAATTTCTTCTTTATTTGATTTAATTAATTTATCTTCAAAAAAAAATATTGAAATTATAAATATAGAAGAATTAATGAAACAAATTAATGATTATAATATTGAATTAGAACAAAGTATTTTATTAAATAGTCCTATTATTAAAAAAAAACAGTTTAAAAAATAAATTTGATACAAATGAAGAATCAATTGAAGATTCTTTTAATGGATGTAAATTTGAAGAAAATAAATCAAAAATAAATATAACTCCTTTAAATCAATTATGTTTATTTGAATTCTTGAATTCTTTTGAAAAAAAAATAATGATTTAGATAAAGATTTAATTAATAATGAAGATATATTAGTTCAAATAAAAAATATTTCAAAAATGATAATGATAAAATTAAAAAATGTGAATTAAGGAAAAAGGCTTGTTTAAAATTATTTAAAGTGTTTGAAATTTTATTAAAATCACTTAAAGTTACTGAAAATGTTATTCAAATCTTATGTATTGCTATAGAATATCAAGCAAGAAATTATGATAATAAAATGTCAACTACATATAAATAATATATTCATATTAATAATACAATATTTCATTAACAATATCTTTGTAAATGATATTATTTTTAATTTATACAAATAATTTAAATTTTTAGTACTATTAATTGAAACTGAAATAATATAAATATAAATAAAAATAAAATAAAAACAATAACAATAATTATAATATTTAATGGTTAGTAACTATATATCAGAAGATTTTCCCCTTCCAAGAGGAAAATATGAAAGAACAGACTCATATCATCATAAAATAGAAAAACCAAAAAAGAATAAGAATCCCTTGACAAATTATTATAATAATGAATTACCAGATTTTATTAAATTAGATACAATGATAGAAAATAAAAATGGATATAACAATCCTTTTTTAGATGAAGTAATTAAATTAGATAGAAGTGAGCAATTGAAAAAAATGAATTTTAATAGAAAACAAATTGGAATTATTGATTTTATAAAAAGTAAAAGAGAATATAGTCAAGACCCAAAAATTTTAAGACATATAAGAACAGATTTTGATATAGAAATGCAAGACAAAAGAGAAAGAGTTTTAAAAATAGATAAAGAAAAAAAAAAACCAAATTTTACATTATCAAAAGATAATGAACCTAAAAAAGATATGTTTATTAATTCTTTAATAAAATTAAATAGATATGTTCCTAAATTAAGTTATATTACAAAAAAAAATATTATAAATGAAAAATTAATACCTTTATCAAAAAGTTTTCAAAATGTTTCAGTTTCATCATATGATAAAGATAATATTCAAAGTTTAAGTTGTTTTATTGATCCAAAGAAAAGTTCTTATATGAAAAATTCATCCAATTTTAATATTTCAGATGCTGAAAAAAATTATGATAGATATTTTCATTTTGAAAGACAACCTTTAATTGAATATAATGCTATTAAAGATGTTGTTGAAGAAAAAAAAAGACCTCCTTTGATCAATGAAAAATGGGAATCTTTCTATGAAAATTATGTTATGTTAAATAATAGGTATAATGGATATCAAAGAAAAGGAGGTTATTTTACTGAATTTTCTAATAAAAATATTCATAATATTAATTTTCAGAAAGATTATGATAAAGAAAAAAAAATGGTTTTACTTCAAAAAGGAATTATTAAAGAAGATAAAAAAATATTAACAAAATTAACAAAAAAACCAAATAAGGTAATAAAAGTTAATAATAATATTAAACAAATGCCAGAGTCTTTGAATTAAAAATAATTCAAAAATGAAATTAAAAATTTTTTATATATTTATTAAAGAAGTATAAAATAAATAATTAATATATTATAATTGGTTCCAAAAAACTATATATTAGAAAATAAATAAAAAAATATAAAAAGAAAATAAAAAAATGCAATTCAGCTATAGAAAAGAAGTTCCAGATGTAGAAACAAGAAGAAATGAATGTAGAAAAGTATTAGAAAAAAATCCAGAAAAAATTCCAATCATATTTGAAAAAGACCCAAAAAGTAAAATAGAACCATTTCCAAAAACACGTTATTTAGTATCGAAAGATTTAACAGTTAATCACTTTCAATTACTTTTAAGAAATAAATTAAAATTAAATGAAACTCAAGCTTTCTTTTTATTAGTTCAAGGAAAATATACTATTCTCGGTGAAAATACTCTTGCTGAAATTTATCAAAAATTTAAAGATAAAGACGATGGATTTTTATATATGATGTATTCAACTGAACAAGTTTGGGGATAATAAAAATTTTTGTTTTTTGATATTTTAGAATATAATTAAAATAAATGTGTTCTTAGTGTTTAGCCAACAAAAATGTTGAGTTCTATCACTTTGTTTTATATAGTTAATTATTATTATACAGGTTATAAAACGGACTTTTTATATATAATTATAAAACTTATTAAAATATATACTTTTTGAAAAAAAAAAAGAATTTTTAAATAATAATGATAATATAATATAATTATTTTAATACTTGAATATTTAAGCAGGAGTACTTGTAGTATCTTTTCTATATTTTCCAATCATATGAAGTATAATTACAACTCCTACATATATTAAACTTATTACTATTGCATATTGGGGTTCTATTGAAAAACCATGTGATGTTGCTGCTTGGTTAAATCCCATTGCTGCTCTTTGTTTTTCTTGTCTCCTTTCTACTTTTGCACTTGTTTGTTTATTCATTTTAAATTATTTTTATAATTTTTCAAATTTTTATATTATCAATAAATTCATTAATTTTATTCTATTTAAGAGACACATGTTTATTATTATAATTTATATATAATATTATAATATATTTTTTATTAAATTAAATTTAATTTATTAATGACTTTTAGCATTAATTGAATTAAATTCATTGTATTAATTTATAATTTTCATAAATAAAAAAGAAAATAAATTAATTATCATTAAATAAAAGATTTAGATATTTTTCCATTTCTCCTTTACTAATTTTTTCAAAACTTTTAATAATCGATTTATATATTTTTTCATTATTTTGAAAATTATCACTTTTAATCCATAATTTTCCATTCATTCCAATACATAATTCAAAATCACAAAAATCTTTTAATCTTTCAATGACTATATTATTATTAATTAAAATCCAAGAATAATTTAAATTATAATCATAAATTTTTCCTCCATTTAAAACACCAAAAGTGCTTTCTCCAGTAGACCAAGTTTTTTTATTATCATCAGATTTACAAGTCAAAGAAGAATTATTAAATTTATTTACATTAGAAACTTTACAAAAAACTGCATCTCCAATATTTAAATTAGGTTTTGTTTTTTTTGTTGCTCCTTCAAAATCTATTGAATTTAAAATACTTTCATGACTACTTCCTATATCTAATTTATAATATTCAAATGTTTTCATTGTTATTATTCCTATTACTACATCTTCAAGAGATGGATAATAAAATTTTCCTATTGTTTCTATGTGTTCTTTATATTGTTTATTGTTTAATTCTATTAATGATAATTTTTTTGATATTAATTCTTTTTTTTTTGAATTATATGTAAATACATCATATGGAAGTAAATTTCGGTTAAAAGAAAATTTTTCTCCTGGAAATAATAGAATTTTCTTATTTTCTTTTTTATTTGACATTTAATTTTTTTTTGATAAAATTAAATATAATTTTTTAAATTTTTAATAGTTTTATATTTAATCGTCATATTTATAATTTATATTAATTTTTTGAATAAAATTAAATAATAATGAATATGAAGGAACAAATTTTATTGAACAATTAGAAAATGAATTTTAATATCTTCTTATATATTATCTATTAAAGTTATTGATAATTATCAAGGTGAAATTAAAATTGGATAAGAATCAGAAGAATATGATTTAAGATTTCATTCTGAAGGTTTTAAATCAATTAAAACTGAAATAATTACTTGCAACTATGTTTTAGTCTATTTCTTTTTATGATTTTTGTATTAATAATATAATTATTGGAAAAAAATATATTATTGTTAGCTTAAAATTAGAATCTGAATTATTACCTACTTATAATTTAGAAAAATAATAAAAAGAATATTATTTCAATACATATTTAAACAATTCAAAATTCTGAAATTAAAATTGAGTTTATTATTTAAAAATTTTATGGTATTATTTTCATTTAAAACCTTTTGAAAATTTTCTTTAATTTATGAAGATTTAATTGTTGAATATGTAAATAAATATTCATTAATGTGTTAATGGAATACTGAAATTGAATATCCTCTTATGATAAAATATTAATTTGACTAAGAGAACAACTTGTTATATAGTTGAATTTAAAAAATTTTTTTTGTCAATTTTTTTATTTTTTGTTTTTGATTTTCCATATATTTATAAAAAATATAATTTATTAAATTAATAATCTATTTTACTAATTTATCATGTATTTTTATAATTATAAATATATAATCTTTAATTATTAATATATTACTTAATTTTATTTCTTTTTAATTAATATAAATAAATAAACTCTAAATTTTTATTTATTCAATTATTTATAAAAAAACTCTTCTTATTTTAATTCTTAAAATTATTAGTTTAATTTTGAAAAATTGTATTAAAATCAATAATAGAATGTTTTTAAAGAGGAAAAAAGATTGAAAAGAAACAATAAATAAATAAAAAGAATAAAGCTTATCTTTCTTTAAAATCAGATTTAAATTTTAAATAAAAATGGAATATTATAATCTTAAATATTTAACTTATTAAAAAATTAATTTATGGATAATAGGGAACTCAGTCAAAATTTATTTTACTCATTTTTAGGAAAAAAACACTATTCTCCAAATCCTTTTGATAATTCAATTTTTAGACCAATGGTAACTAATGAGTTAAAAAATGATTATGAAAATATTTCTTGGATTTACAAACATATTTTTTCCTTTGACTGGGATGATAAATTTATTAAAGAAAATCAAAAAATTTTAGAACATATTTTTTCTGATTCACTTTGGTTTCTTTATTCTTCAATTTACTTTCCAAAAGATATAGAAAAAATATATGATATTAATGAAAATGAATTTATTCAAATTTTATCGTCTTTTAAAGGGGAAAATGAAACAATAAATATTAAAAAGAATAGTTTAGAAAAAAGTAAAATAGAATTAATTGAAGATTTATATCAAATTGTTGAAAAAGAAAAATATGGAAACAATAATAATTTAATTAATACTCCTTCATATGAATTTAACAATGTTAAATTAAATGAAATTGAATCTTATATTCAAAAAGAATTAATAAAAATTTCAGAAATAAATAAAAATAAAATTAGAAATTTACATCAAAAATTAAATATTAGTAATATTTCAAATATTGAAAAAGAAAATTCATTTATAGATAAAACAGATTTTTTTTGTTTTTTAGATTCTCAAAAGAAAAATCACAAATTTTTTTTTAATGAATATTCACTTTTAAAAGATATCTCATTAATTTTATCAGAGCCTATAAATAAATACTGTTCATATCTTTCTTCTCACACATTAAGAAATAATATAAGGAAAAAATCAGATAAAAAAATATTTGATTTTTATTCAGAATTAAAGAGAACAAAAGAAAGTGAAGATTGGATTTGTAATATATGTAATAATGGAGATTTAGATGATAATCAATTAATATATGAATGTGATGAATGTTCAGTCACAGTTCATCAATCTTGTTATGGAATATTAACAGATTCAGTTGAAAATTGGGTCTGTGATTCTTGTAAAAAATTTAAAAATAAACTTATTTCACATAATTTAGAATGTATTTTATGTCCTTGTAAAGGAGGTGCAATGAAACAAGCTAATTTACCTATTGATTCAATTTTTGTTAAAAAATTAAAAGATTTAAGAAATGGAAAAGAAATTAATAAAATTAATTCTACTTGTGTTATTCCTTTTAGTTCTTTTAATAATATTGAAAATGCGTGGGTTCATTTATCTTGTGCTTTATGGAATCCTAGTATTTTTTTCACAGATTTTGATGAAAAAAGTGGAATCAGATTCATTGATACTATTGAATTTGAACAATTTTGTGAATTATGTAATATTTGTAATAAAAGATTTTATGGTCCTACCATTAAATGTAGTTCTACTAAATGCAATTTCAGATGTCATCCAGAATGTGCAAGAATTAATGGTTATTGTTTAGAAATTGAAAATGAAAAAAAAGTTCTTAATTATAATTTTTATTGTTTTGAACATCCTCCTTTAAAATTAGTTAAAATACTAAAAAAAATTTATAAAAGTAAAACTGTTGAAATTAAACAATTTTCTGATTTTTTAAGTAGATTATATAAAAGTTATGAAAGAGAATATGGAAAAAATTTAATTGAAATTCACCCAAACAATAAATTATCAAAAGAATTAAATGGAACAATAAAAGATTTTATTCAAATTGAAATTAAAAACCAATCAAATATATCAACAAATAACTCAGAACCAGATAAAAAAAATGTTCCATTATTAAGAGAAGTTCAATTAACTCCATATGATAAAAAATTTATAGAAGAATTTCAATTGTTGTGTATAAAAATATCAAATTCAAAGAAAATAAATTTGAGAATAGAAAAAGAAAATGATAAAATAAAATATTCTGTTTTACCAGAAATTGACTATATAACAATAAATTATGAAGAAACTTTAAGTGATGATTTTCCATGGGAACAAATGAATATCGACAACAACAATAAAAGACAATTTTATTTAAGTTTAGTTCCAAATGAAAAAAAATTTAAAGAGATTGTATTAAATAATATAGAAACAGTTGAAATATTAACAAATAAAAATGGAGAAAAAGTAATTAAACAATATAATGAAGATGATAATATTTATTGTTATTGCAAAAGAAAATGTTATGGAGAATTTATGATTTGTTGTCAATATGAAGATGAATGTGTTGGTTCTTTTGGAGGATGGTTTCATCCAAAATGTGTTCAAGAATTAAAAAATATTCCTGAAAAAGATTTAATTAAAATAAATTTTACTTGTAAAGAATGTTTAAAAGCACATTCTAAAGAAAATTAATATTAATTTAAGTAAGTATATTATTTTATACAGTGATATTTTTATTTGTTAATAATAAAAAAACAAAAAAATAAAAATTTTAGTTCTAAAAAAAATTTATAAAAATAAAATATGGAACCTCAAATTATAGATAATGCAATATACCATACAACATATGAAGATTATGGTAAAGGTTGGTTAGTAGATGGAGAAAAAACTTTTGAGCAACTTCGTGAAGATGCAATAAAATTAGAATATTTAGAAAAATGTTATAAAAGTAAAAGAAGAGGACAAATGAAACAAATGGAACAAATGATGAATCCAAATTTAAATGCTCAGAATAATGAAGTTAATGAAAAATATAAATATGATAAAAATGCAATTATTGCTAAAAAATTTCCCTTCAAAGCAGATGACTTTCATTATCCTAATGAAGGACATGAAAAACCAAAAAGTTTATATATTACTACAAATGAAACTTATGGTAAAATGAAACCTAATGATTTAGAATTACCTGATAAATGGTATCCTAAAAATACTAGATTTACTAAAGAATGTGGTAATTTAATGTATAAAAATTCTTCTTTAAATTGCTCAGAATCAAGATCTAAAGTTCATGCTAGTTTAGATTCTGTTGTTTAAATAATCTTTTTTTGTTTTAAAGAAAACAACTTTTAATTTAATATTTATTTATTATTTAAAGTTTTTTTAATAATTTATTTAAATAAAAAAATTTGATATTAAATTAATGTCAGTTCCTGAACAAAAAGAAGCTCCAAAAGAACCAACAAATAAAGAAATAATTCAAAAATATAATGAAACTAAACAAAAATATACTCTTTTCTTTCAAAAAGCATTAGAAATTGAACAAGAATTAGTTGAACATAAGTAAATATAATATATTATTTTTTAAATAACTTAGTTTAGTTGCATCTACAATTGAGAAATTAACAGATAATAGAAGATGCTTTAGGAAAATTGGGGGAGTATTAATTGAAAAAGACTTAGCAACAGTTAAAAAAGATCTTTCAGTTGAAATATCAAATATTAAAGCAACTTTAGATGTAGTAAACAAATCTATGAAACAACAAGAAGATATTTTAACACAATTTGAGAAAAAATATGGTGATATTCTTAGAGAAAACTCTAATAAGAAAGCAGAGGAGAAAAAAGATAATAAAGAAAATAAAGAGGCTGGAGGAGTTCTTGTATAAAAAAAGAATAACAAACAAAAAAATATTTTGAAGAAATAAATATATAAAAAATAAATAAAAAAGAGATAAAAAAAATAAAAAAGATTAAATAACAAAGAAAATTGAAAAAAATAACAATTAAATTCAATATTTTTTGAGATTGGGAGTGAAATCACTCCAAATTTCGCATTCCCAATAATTATTATTTTCTTTTTTTTTTATCTGTCAATGTCTTTTACCCAAAATTTTTTTATATTTTATTTTTTTTAATTTATATATTTTTTATTAATTTATTTATTTTTTACCCCAAATTTTTTTACTATTCTTTCATAAATTTTCTGAATATTTTCCTTATTAATTTTTTTTTTTACTTAAGTGAATTTTTTTTTTCAATTTTAAAAAAAATGTTTAGTCTAAAGAAAATAAAAAGATTAGAATCAAAGAAATATTCAAAATCTTCTCCTTTGAAGAAAAGAAAAGTTGAAATTAATTTAAATGAATCAAATGAAATATCTAAATTTGATTTAAATGAAAATAGTTTAATTAATTCTTTTCAAAAAGAAAATGTTTCTGAAAAAAAAATTATACTTTTACCTGAAGAATTATATGATAATTTAAAAAAAAAATTTAATAATATCATAAATGGAGATTTAAATCATAAAGAAAGAATAAAAGAATTAAGTATTATTATTAATGAATATGAT